>JBBDHG010000245.1:785000-820000 GCA_037951165.1 Lophius americanus
GAGTTCCTGTGAGAAGTGTCTGAGAGCTCCGAGTGAAGAGTCGGCTCCACATCGATCCGTCCGCCGCCACCTCCACCGCCGCCGCCGCCGCTCAATCTGACAGTCAGCCGTCCAGTAATAAATCATTACGCCCACTGCAGCCGGTTCCCCCGAGTTTAGAAGAGATCTGTGAAGGTCGATGAATCTCCCGTAGATGTCCATGTGGTGACACTGCAGGATTAAGAGGTGCTACCAGGCGCGGATCAGACTGGACCAGACCCAGATCAGTCCAGTATCCTTGAAATCTCTTTTTGACGGTGACTCGCCATTTTTAAGCGGCGGCGCTTGAGTTTGGTGGATCCCGGATTTGGTTGGTGGATTTGGTTATTTCCAGTGTTGCATTTTATGACATCACATCCTGTCTTTGATTTGTCTCTATTCAAGAAGGTCTTAGTCCTCCGGTTTGTCGTGCACCATGTTTTGGTGGCGGTGGCGCCGCGGTACCTGGGTCGGTCTGAACGGATCCAGACTCACCAGCCGTGGAATCACCTCCAATCTGCGATGTGTCCCTTCAGGCTTTGTTCCAGCAGCAGAGGACAACCTTGTAGCTGAAGCTCGACTCGTCGATACGTTTATGCAGCCTCCTGCCTCATCTTCAGCTTTAATTAGAAGTTATCTTTCTGTCCCCGACAAATACTGCCAACGGCCCGCGGGCCGCCCAGCACCGGGACGCCTTCTGCCGTTCAGGTTCCACCGAAGTCATCAGAAGTTGAGACTCCTTACGTTAAAAAACGAGAAGAATACAGCGTAACAAGCTCGCGAGGATACAGCCTCATTAATGATCTCTAGAGGAAACGATTAGCATCAGAGCTCATTAGGAACATTTCACGGACGCCTGCCGTTAAATTATTAAATTATGCGTGCAGGATCGACATTTTGAACTGTGGATGAAAAGCGTCCGACGAGCATCTCTCTTCTCACGGCGCTCTGCTGCTCAGACTCACGTCCTATTGTGGGTTTGGACTGTGATGCAGAAGATGTAGATACGTTAAAAAATATGATATAAAAAAATATGATATATATATATATATAATATATATATAATCTATATACTATATAGATCTCTGTGTGTTCCTTCATATGCACCAAATTTGAAATAAATCGGACCAACGGTTGATAAATTACTTGCTGAAAACTTCTGAAGCTAAAGCTCCCCCTAGTGTCGGAAATATAAAAACAACCTTTCCCAAACTCAAACTCGGTCTTCCTGTCATTAAGGTCTATGCCGGTATGATATTGGAAAATGATCCCTGACATATTTTTGAATTATGAAAAACAGTGTTTTTCAAAAAAAAAGAAAAGAAAAAACTCCCTCTAGTGAGTAAAATAGGAACTTCTAGAGCGAAACCTGATACAAACGAGATATATCTCCACAACAAGATGAACCGTTTCAGGGAGATCTAACTTGGATTTGTCATATTTTACTGAAATAGTTCATATTTCATCACTAGGAGGGTCTTTTTTTCTTTTTTTTTACTCTCCTTCCCAACCATAAATCATATAATGTCTAAATTTAGCTCATATGAGAACGAGGACATAAAAGGAAGATCTAGTTTGTGACTTCATCCCTAACAAATACGTCGTTCCCAGCTTTCAAACTCGGGATTATTTCCTACATTTAAATATTAAAGGTGACGGCGTCGAACTGAATGAGGAATACCCCCTTCAACCTCACCGCCCCTCCTCTTCCTCTCCACGTCCACCAGAGGCTTTCATGTTTACTCTGCGTTGAAGAAAATCCCTCCCTACTTTGCGTTTGTTCACGTTGGCTTGTCAGGCTCAGGGTTATTTACATTTCTGATAGATTCCTTCATTGCGGTCAAGATGAGGCGGTTCTGCCGCCGCATATTTAAATCCATGAGGTGGGAAGTAAAAGCATGAGGAGGCGGCGGCAGACAGCGAGAGGAGGCGGCGGCAGACAGCGAGAGGAGGCGGCGGCAGACAGCGAGAGATGGCGGCGGCGGCGTAGCGTCACCGGGACATTAACCTTGTAAAGGACGAAGTGGTGGAGGGAGCTGTGACAGCGCCGTCATGAACAGCGTCTCCACGGCGACTGGAGTTGTTTTGTCCTGTGTGTCATGGAGACTGTAGATCAGGCTGTGTCCCTCCACCTGTCAATCAAATGTCACATCTCAGGTGACACTGCAGGTGATGAGTCTGGATATCAGCAGGTCTCGACTGAGACAGCAGGATCTCTGAAGTCAGAGTTCTAGAAGAGCACAGGTGCATCACTCTCAAACCTTATAACCTCATAGACCTCAGTGTGAGGAAGAACTGGATTGATTTTGAGAACGATCCGTTTTATGTTTGCGACACAAAACGGATCTAGTAGTTCATGTTTTACTCTCTAGGGGGGGCTTTTACTCAATAACAATAATAAACAATAAAGATTCATGCAGCGAAACGGTTCAGGTTAATAATCCAAGTTATCTAGTTATACGTCAAACAGACATCAAAGACACCAGGTAACACGTCACAAAGACATGAAAGTCATCACCTAACATGTCACAAAGACATGAAAGTCATCACCTAACATGTCAAAAAGACATGAAAGTCATCACCTCACATGTCACAAAGACATGAAAGTCATCACCTAACATGTCACAAAGACATGAAAGCCATCCCCTAACATATGAAAAAAACATGAAAGCCATCGCCTAACATGTGGCTGTATCTCAGGAAGGAGAGAGATTTAATGCCAATCAGCATGTCGTTGGTTCAATCCCCCGACATTCTTTACAACCCACATGTCGTTCGGTCCTCAAACACAGAAAACTGACTCCAACGATGTTCTGCTATGTTTCATAAAGAATATACAACATTATTATCATTTTACCAGCTCTTATTATTTGGAAGCATTATTCTTTTCTTTTCTCTTTAATTTGTTTGTTGTATTTTTCTTAAAAGCCTCTGAAAATAAAAACAATCCTGTTTCCTCTTTATAACGATCAACAACAATTTGACGTAAAAATAAAGCCGCAGGAACAAATTTGTGCCCTGGTGTTTATTTATTTGTGATTTTCCCCCAGCATGCATTGTGTTCATGTCAGCACACACTGATCGTTGGAGGGGATCGCTGAGGTTTTATTTTTCACAGTGTGCTCTTCTGTTCACGCCGGGCTGAGCGTCACATGGCGGCGCGATGACACGTCTGTCGTTATAAATAAGTGGCGTTGATGAGATTCAGACACCTGTTTTCTAACGCATGAGCTCTTCTCTTTCAGACGAGAAGGTCTGGACCGTGATGGCGCACAACGTCCCGTCTCCGGTTCCGGTCCAGGGCTCGTCTCTCCGTAAACCTCACATCATGAAGCTCAACTACAGCGCCTCGCCAGAACAGCTCCACGCCGTCGTGTCGGGGTCGGAGCAGTGCCAACAGGAAGTGGTTTACAACTGCAGGAGGTCCCGCCTCTTTAACACAAAAGGTCATTTCTAATTGTCACTCGCTAAACTTTGTGTCACAGTTTTTACAGCGTAATTACAAATTATTCATCAAGACGTGGCGTTTTGTCAGGAAATACAGAGAAACAGTCCAGGTTCATACAGTGAAACAGTCCAGGTTCATACAGTGAAACAGTCCAGGTTCATGCAGTGAAACAGTCCAGGTTCTTACAGTGAAACAATCCAGGTTCATACAGTGAAACGGTCCAGGTTCATACAGTGAAACAGTCCAGGTTCACACAGTGAAACGGTCCAGGTTTATACAGTGAAACAGTCCAGGTTCATACAGTGAAACAGTCCAGGTTCTGATGGATCTCCTGAACATGCCTCGTAGGTTTATCTCCCGCATACATTCATCGGTTCTGGTTCTGTGCCGGCGTTTGGTGACACGTCGTCTGTGACTGTCGGCGAGGCTGCGGCCCGGCCGTAAACCCACAAGTCGTTTCCCTCCACCGGGGGGGTTAAGCGGTCCGGCTTCAATCATCCGTCACACAGCGTGACCCTGCATCGCTGATGAGACCCGCCGAGAGGAGGAGCCCATCAGACTACATGTCACCAGACATAATCAAGTGTCACAGGCTATGACGCTTCCTTCTTACCCAGCATGCATTATGGTGCGGGGGGGGGGCTTCATGCATGGAAACACGTGTCACAGCGGAGGTCGATCGGCTCTGGGACCGCCGGCAAAATCCGACACCAATCAAATTCCTCTGTTTGCTCACCTGAGCACCTGCTGCTGCGTCGATAACATGGCGGCTAATCCTCTGCACACAAGAACTGATGGACGAGTCAGAGTCAGAGTCAGACTAGACCGCTACTCTGAGTCTGGGTCTGACTCGACTCTGAGTCTGAGTCTCTAACTCGACTCTGACTCTGACTCTGAGTCGACTCTTTAACTCTCTAAACAGTCCAGGTTCACAAAGTGAAACAGTCCAGGTTCACACAGAGAAACAGTCCAGGTTCACACAGAGAAACAGTCCAGGTTCACACAGAGAAACAGTCCAGGTTCACACAGAGAAACAGTCCAGGTTCACACAGAGAAACAGTCCAGGTTCACACAGAGAAACAGTCCAGGTTCACACAGAGAAACAGTCCAGGTTCACACAGTGAAAAAGTCCAGGTTCACACAGGTGTTCTGCGTGGTTCTACTCTCTCGCTCCTTGCAGGCCTTCCTCTCTCCGTTACAGCGGCGTTGGGCTGCTGAGCAGGAAGACAAACACCAAAAGGAAACTGTCGATACTTCCTGAAGAAGAGTCGAGTCTCTCTTCGCTCCAAATTGCCTCAATATTGACAGAACTTCTTCACAGCCAGAAAATAAACGCATCCAATTTTCTTCACGGAAACTTTCTGACGACGGCTTCATAACGTCTCCGCTCCACCAGCAGTGAACAAACACGCCGCTGACTCGCCGAGATGATTCACAACAAGGACATTAAAGAGAAGGGGAGGTCAGTGCTAGGGGTCGCGGCGGCCCCCCAGGAAGTAGAGCTGCCCTCACTGATCTGAAGGTTTATGGTTGGATTCCCAGCAGGTTACCTGAGACTGCGACATTTCAGTGTGTGTGTGTGTGTTTCGGGGGGGCGGGGGATTTGCTGATCTAACAATCGTCCCTCAGGTACAGTCCATTTAACTGATAACCTTTGACCTCTTCTGGCTCAGTTTCGCTCACTGACGGTTCTGTGTCTCGTTGCAGATGGCAGTCCGATGTCCTGGTGGCTGGATCGGGAAGGAGAGAGGCGGAGCTACTGGGGAGGCTTCCTGCCTGGCGTCCAGCAGTGCTCCTGCAGCCTGGAGGAGAACTGTCTGGACATGAACTTCTTCTGTAACTGTGACGCCGACAGAACCTCCTGGTACGTCCTGCAGACGCACGCCGTAAAAGATACCCGCACGCATTCTTAACTCCGCCCAGCTGGTCGGGATCCATCTGTTTATCCGTCTCATCGTACACGACTCAAGAGATCTTCATGTCATTCGGTGGAGGAATCAGAAGAACGCGGAATCTTGACCACGTGACCACGCCCCTTTATTTGAGGGGCGCGGTCACGATTTCCCCATTTTCAAAAATTTTACTTAATATTTCAAATTTTTTAACATTTTAATTTATGACACTTACCTGGACAAATTTGGTTTCTGAGTTATTCATGAAGCGAGGAATAATTTCGGACTGGACATGTGAAAAGGGGCGGAGTCAATAATTCCCTTCTTTTTACATGATATGATGGGGCTGCGTGGAATGTCTCTGTCCGTCACACACAAACTACTTGACCGACGACCTTGAGAGTGTGAAGAATGTTTTCCCATGTGACGAGGAGAACTTCCTCTTTATTGAAGGATCCTTAGATTAATAACACAGAAGCCAAGCTGTGCGATTATTTTTAATGCCGTTATCAGGAGATCACAAGTTAATTATTTTGTTATCGGTAGAGAAAGGACAAAAAAATCCAGCAGCACAAAACTAAAGGTCGTTTCCTCTTAGAACTTAAAATGGTCTTCAGTCACCGGGGAAGCAGCGAGCTCAGATAACAGCTGGAAATGTCAGATGAAGAAGTAGCCGCTATCGATCAACGCATCAGACTTAACCTCGGTCTAACACAACCGAATCTGGTTTTACCTGTCAGGCATCTACTTAGATATCGTTCAGATCATTCCTCAACATTTAAGCAGAAGCCGAGCGTCGCCGCCGCTGCCGCCGCCGCAGCCGATCGCATCTGATTGTAGTGTTGGGTTATAAATCCTCCCCCAGAGAATGATGAAAGTCATCTTTGAAGGTGGGGATCAGTTTTACGTCAGTATCCTGAGATCTTCAGATCTTCAGATACAAAATCTCCTTACCTCATTATTTAACAGCGTTTAAAATAAACAGGAAGCACCGAGAGTCAAGAAACTGTACCTGAAGCAGACGTTAGTACGTGATCAGAATCACTCAGATATTGATATTTAAGATATTGTCTGATTACTGAACCCATCTCAATAATAACATTAATTAATATTCTTAATATCTCTCATTAACATATATGATTATTGGATAGCACCATTGAAATTGACTGTTTGTCAGTTCTGGCCACTGAAACTTTTATACTGAGTTTTTTTCTCTGTCTTTTTTAACTAGTAGAGGTTTTTTTTTTTTTTTTTAAGTTTTTAAGGCCTTAAAAATCAACATAATAGATCATGAAATCCACTTGTAGTTCCGGATCCGGCTCATTTCTGGTAGGTCAGTGTGGGCTACCAGGATACTTATGACAAGAACATTTTAAGCTAATTGGTTAAATATTGATGGAGTTATGAATGAAAAACTGAAAGATACACTGGTAAAGCTAACGTTATTGTGAGTTTACGTTGTAACGTCACTAAAATGTAATCATATTAGGAACATGCCAAAACCCAACTTTGGGTAAAATTTCATGCCAATCCATCCTTTACTTTTTCTGTAATCTTTCTCACAAATGGTCAGACGAAGTAAAGATACAACCTTAAATGAAAGTATGAATAATGTCGGAAATATGGCTGATGACTTGAGCAAACAGTATTTGAGTTATAAGCCAACACTTCTTTTAGAACGCCATCAACAGTTTTCCTACCAAACATCTAATTGAAACTAGGATATAATAATATTACGGTTACGATCGTGTAATCGTAGAAACGGAGGTCGTTTTACCGGTTTCCTGTCGTAGCTCCTTTGAGCTCGTTTGGTTCTGGAATATTAATCCTCCCCACGGCTTCTTCCGATTCAGCTCAGTTTGCAAGTTTCCCGGCGGCGGTTGTCTGGCCCGTGATAGATTGTCCTTGTTTTAATGTGTTTACTCTGCGTTCTGGGCTAAAAAAGAAGAATGTGTGCTTTTATCTGGACCCCCATTAAGGCCTCCAGCATGGAGGGCCCGGTTTTACTACGTATTTCTCTTCTGTCCGCCGCAGGGCTAACGACACGGGGGTCCTCTCCTACAAAGACCACCTGCCGCTGAGCCAGATCGTGATCGGAGACACCGACAGAACCGGCTCGCAGGCCGTCTACCACATCGGACCGCTGCGTTGTTACGGAGACAGTAGGTGATCGCCTCGGTGCTGCTGTGGTAGATTCTGACGCAGATGGAGGCCTTGATGCCCGGGTTCAGTCTGGAGTAGACGCCGCCTGTGCTCAGCTGAAGTGTTGATCCGTCTGTGTTGATCCGGGGATTGAGATAAACCGCATCTGTTTCGCGTCTGACAACAACGACGACTCGGCCGTTATTCGCTCAGACGAGGCGCCGCAGCTTCATCGGCATCCTGCTGCAGCGCTGAGGGAGACGGAGACTCGTCCTGACAACCCCTTTAATGTCCTCACCATGAAAACAAAACAACCTCTCCTGCCGTATTTTATTTCACTTATTCACTTAATATCTTTAAATGTCCACGTTTTTACACAGTGGGGGGAAATAATCCGACTTTCACGGGAAATAGTCCATTTTATTTAGATTAGCTCACGGTGCTATCCTCCCTTTGAAGTCAAATCACAAGCATGTTTTTAGGGAAACTATTTGACCCTTATTAGACTTTCTTAAGTTGAATAAAGTGACATAATTATGATTATTGCGTCCTCACATGCTCTAAAATCCTATTTATCAAATAGGATTTCTCAATTTTCATTGTTAACTCCTCTTCCTCTGTGACCCCTTTTCACCCGCGGTGACCCCCAGGGCTCCGTCCTCGGCCCCTTGCTCTTTAGCATAGACATGCTGCTGCTGGGTCACATTATAAACAGATTTAATCACATTTATTAATAAGAAATAGACTCAAAATCATCTTCGTCAAACTTCTGAGCGGGACATTAAAGGGTTAAAGACATGAAATGACAGAAAAGTCTTCAGAAACTTGTTTCCAAAGGTGTTATTTTTTAGACTTCAGCGTAGCCTCCGGGCTAAAAGTGTGAGATGTTGGCGGGTGACTTTGGATGAATGGCAGACGAGACCATTAAGACCCTGTGATCTCTTCACGCCACAGCGCTCCCCCGGAAAAAATCAAAATGCAGCGATTCATCTGACGGAGTCGCTTCCACTCTCTGCTGCGTGAGACGGATTCCAGGTCGGAGGCAAACTCAGAGATCTCAAGCATCGCACCACCTCAGATAACGCTTTCAGCTCAGAGGCTACAGCGAAGACTGTAAAAAAAAAACAAATAAATCCTTTTCAGTTCTTATTTTATCTGTCGTGGAGACGTGGGGAAGAGTTCCACAAGTAGGTTCCCTCAGCTCTTCTCCCCTGAAGGCCCATAAATGAGCTTCTGCACATTCATTAGGGTTTTTTTAAGAGTGCACATTGCTAGATTTATAAAAACTCCAGGTTTAGTTGAAACTCTAGGTTTAGTCGCTGCCTCCAGTGGACAAAGGTGGTATTTAGCAGCCAAAATCCCTCATTTTGGACCTGTTTGATATCCAACAGGTTGATTTTGATTTTAGTTATGTTTTAGTTTCATCATCTGTGACTCACTGGTCGCGACAGGCGGATTTGTTTGGTTTGGAGAACGTCCCCTGACGTCCATGTTTGCTATATGGCGAAGGTGTTGGACCAAGATGGGACAGTGTGATGAGCACAGAAATCCGGTGCAGTACCGTCGGAGTCACTTTATGTTGTTCAGATATTTAGGAAGAGAGAAGGTTCCGTCAAACTTTTCTTCCACGTGTGGAGGAGTTGCTAACGACCCAAGTTTGGTGAACTACTCCTTTAATATCTGCTGGGACCTCCAGCAGTTCTGTCGGTACTACATTGTGCTGCACAGCAGGAGGGGGGCTGGTATGCCAGATTTAGTGGGGGGGATTCATGGGGGGCCGGGTTCGGTAGACGCATTGAGACATTAAAAGATGTAGATTTTTACGGCTTCCTGTCCCGGAGCGAGTCGGAGACGGCGAGCAGCTCGTCTGGAGTCAGAAGGAAACAAACTCCATCCGACCCTCGAACAACTTCTAACATGAAACAAAAGTAATCGAGTAAACACAGAAAACAGGTTATGAATGAGTTTAAACCCGACAGCATCCTGTCAGGGTTTCCATGGTTACGGCTGCACAGATGTAACAACAGTGATGGATGAAGTATTCAGATCCTTTACTCCAATCAAAGTATTTATACCAAACTCCCTTCACTTTGGATCAATAACAACACCTTCACGTCTAAATGAGGGGGAAAAATCTCTACTCCAGTTATTATCAGTGTTTTTTTATGGCCAAAATGATCTACTGGAGGACGATTGTTTGTACTTCCTGTTTAGGCCACACCCACTTGTGCGGGTGGAATCTTCTCATTAGTACACATAGATATTCCCACTTTTCCTTGAGCTCTGTTTGACTCCCTGATGAAGAAGAGAAGCCTAAAACATGTGGGAGTTTGTGTTTAGTGGATTGAATGGGCATCCCTTCAAAATAAAAGCATTTTCCAAAGAGCAGCTCTGACAGGAGAATAAGAACTGAGTCCGGCGGGCCTCACCTCACCGGGTTGATGCCGAGAAACATTTAACATCAAATCAGGTTCAAGTCACCGTTGTTGAGGAGATCCGATCCGTTTCTGTAGGCTGAGTTTGAAAATGGACTCGATGGAAATCGGGTCTCTGGCTGTCAGAACCAAGACTCAGACCCGACATGTTCCGACCAGAACTGAGTTCCCCCCGATGGACGTGAGAGGAAGGTCTCATCCCCTTCATGCACCGAGAGTCTCAGCAGCAAACCCTGGAAGTGTTCCTCATGAGTCAGAAGATCTAACTGGAAGAAAAAAAACCAGAATGAGTTCAAATGTTTGTAAAAGCAATAAAAGTGACAAAGAATCTTATTAAGTTCAGGATAAATCCTTCGCCGACAGAATAACCTCGGGTAATTCCTTCATCAGACGCTCCCTTGTTCCTATAATTAAAAAGAAAAAAAAACGCTTGCAATATTTTCTACCTCATAAACTCATTTACTTTAACTGAATTATTCTGACTTTGTCATTAAACCCTGGAACCAGGTGACCCTGACCTCCCAACAAAGTGAATTTAATCTATTCTCTGTTAGGTAGAGTCATAAAAAGCACTTACTGCCGTATAGTGTTAAAATAAAGAGATCGTCTCATCGCTGAACAAAAGCATTCATTCTCAGCCAAAACCGATCCGCCATAACATTATAACCACTGACTAGTGAGGTCAGACTCACACTGATTATCTGTTACCATGGTTACCTGTCAGTGGCTGGGATATATTGATGATCTTCTACGTAGATTCTAAATAAAATCCGAGTCTGTATTTTTACATGTGGCATCTTTCAGCCTTCCTCTTTGTCTCCTCCTTTCCCTTCGCTCGCCTCCAGAGTCGATGTGGAACGCCGCGTCCTTCTACCAGGAGGCCTCCTACCTCTACTTCCCGACCCTGCAGGCCGAGCTGGCCTCCGACATCTCCCTCTACTTCAAGACCAGCTCTCCCTCCGGAGTCTTCCTGGAGAACCTGGGCCTCAAGGACTTCATACGAGTGGAGCTGAGCTGTGAGTCCAGAATCAAAGAGAGAGAGAGAGAGGGAGAGAGTGTGGGAGAGAGAGAGAGAGGGAGAGAGAGAGAGAGCATGAGAGGAGCCTCACACCCCCTCAGAGATGTTCTGTTTAGGTACAAATCTTTTGATTGTAGTTGATGGTTTAATTTCCCCGAGAAGCAGACTGACAGGTCTGATCAGCATGATGTCATCTTGATGACACGTTCAAAGGCAGCGTCACGCCGTCACCGGAGACGATAAAACGCATGGCGTGCTCCAGCACTTAATGAACGCAGCAGGTGGAGAACATCGGATTCAGCGAATAGAAGTGATGTAAAAAAGACTCCAGGTTTGAGGCGTTTACACCAGCAGGTCGTGATGAAACAGGCCGACGCCTCGCTGCGTTTAGAGGATCTCTACGCATCAAACGCTGGACTCTTTTATTAATCCGTGGCCATGGAGTTGAAATAAAAAAAGATGTGAAACTGTTGAATTTCCTGTCAGATGTGAGGGGAGGGTTGTGTGGATCTACTCGGGGGACATTATGTTGGACTGCAGCTTCAGAGGGACGGAGGAATATTGACGGACTGTCAGCAGAGCGCTCATGAATCCATTCAGGTCGTCACGTTCTCCCGCGAGTATTGAAGGGTGGTTACATCAGAAAGAGAAGAGAGACGCCCTCTGAGGGTCCTCATATCACATTCAGTCTGACCCCTGTGTGTGTGTGTGTGTGTGTGTGTGTGTGTGTGTGTGTGCGTGTGTGTGTGTGTGTGTGTGTGTGTGTGTGTGTGTGTGTGCGTGTGTGTGTGTGTGTGTGTGTGTGTGTGTGTGTGTGTGTGTGTGTGTGTGTATGTATATATGTGTGTGTGTATGTGTTTGTGTGTGTGTGTGACTCCAGCTCCGTCGGTGGTCACGTTCTCCTTTGATGCTGGTGGGGGTCCGGTGGTTCTGTCGGTGAAGTCCCACCTCCCCCTGAATGACAGACAGTGGCATTACTTGAGGGCGGAGCGGAACGTGAAGGAGGCGTCGCTGCAGGTGGACCTGCTGCCCCTCCGGATCCAGGGGGCTCCGGCTGACGGACATCCTCGCCTGAGGCTCAACAGCCAGCTGTTTGTGGGTAGGTCCGACCCGCCGAACCGGGAGAACCGCCGCTTCCCTCTGCTGATCCGATCTTCACTTCATGCTCAAAAACGATATCAGGGCGTTTTCTGTTTGAAACTCAAAAAAAAATTCTTCTTCTTCGTTAATAAAACAGGATGAGAGGATTTTTAAAATGATTGAATTCTTTATTTCTTTATAGTTCTACACGGTTATCCCCAAAAGCAAGGAAAGTCCCCAATCCCCTGCATTGTACCAGAATACCCCCGACTTAGCTCAAAAAATGTTCCGTTGTCTTTTTACAGTGTAATCATAATAATAACTTTATTGTTTCATAAAGTAAATGCAGCCCAAACATTACGTACCTTTTAAATGAATATAAAAGTGAAAAATATAAAACGGTGTGAATAAAAAAAACGTGTTTAAACATAATGCAAAATAAATTCCAAATGAATTTAAAACATGTAGCTGCCTTTTTTTGATGCATCTTCTGCTCACGTGGCGACGACGCGGCAAAAACTGATGTGGAAGAAATCTCGGACGTCTTTAACTAAAAGTTTCCGCCTCGGTGTTTTGAGTGAAAAGTAAACAACATAAATTAGATCTAATAATAACGACTGGCCTGATGACGGAAACAATGGCCGCTGTATGAGGAAGGATTTTGCGGGCGAGGTTAACCCTCCGTAGGCCGAGCGGCGGTGGATCTCGTCGGGATGGTGACGCGGATCAGAACTTCACTCAAACTCTTGTTGTTCTGTTTCTGGCAGTGTTAATATCAAAGATGGATTCTTGCAGCCGACCGACTCGTAGCAGGATTGAGAGAGTTATTACTTTCTGTAATTATTCCTGCGCTCCCAGCTGGCCTTGAAGGGGTCCTTGGACGGATGGAGGGTTTGTTTGCTGCCAATATGCATCCCATAATATAACCGGAGCAAATATGAGGCTTCAGACAAATCATTACTTTCTTTAAGTGGAGTTTCTGCAGCCGCAGCTGGATTTTCTCCTTCATCCCTCCTTCATCATTCCTCCTTCATCCTTCGTCCTCCCTCCTTCATCCTTCATCCTCCCTCCTTCATCCTCCCTCCTTCATCCTCCATCCTCCCTCCTTCATCCTCCCTCCTTCATCCTTCATCCTCCCTCCTTCATCCTCCATCCTCCATCCTTCATCCTCCCTCCTTCATCCTTCATCCTCCCTCCTTCATCCTCCCTCCTTCATCCTTCATCATTCCTCCTTCATCCTTCGTCCTCCCTCCTCCATCCTTCATCCTCCGTCCTTCATCCTCCATCCTTCATCCTCCCTCCTTCATCCTCAATCCTCCTTCCTTCATCATCCATTCTTTATCCTCCCTCCTTCATCCTCATCCTTCATCCTCCCTCCTTCATCCTCCCTCCTTCATCATCCATTCTTCATCATCCATTCTTCATCCTCCCTCCTCATCCTTCTTCATCCCTTCTTCTTCATCCCTCCTTCATCCTCCTTCCTTCATCATTCATCCTCCCTCCTTCATCCTTCATCCTCCCTCCTTCATCCTCCATCCTCCATCCTTCATCCTCCCTCCTTCATCCTTCATCCTCCCTCCTTCATCCTCCCTCCTTCATCCTTCATCCTCCCTCCTTCATCCTCCATCCTCCCTCCGCCGTCCTCCATCCTTCATCCTCCCTCCTTCATCCTCCATCCTTCATCCTCCCTCCTTCATCCTCCATCCTCCATCCTTCATCATTCCTCCTTCATCCTTCGTCCTCCCTCCTCCATCCTTCATCCTCCGTCCTTCATCCTCCATCCTTCATCCTCCCTCCTTCATCCTCAATCCTCCTTCCTTCATCATCCATTCTTTATCCTCCCTCCTTCATCCTCCCTCCTTCATCCTCCCTCCTTCATCATCCATTCTTCATCATCCATTCTTCATCCTCCCTCCTCATCCTTCTTCATCCCTTCTTCTTCATCCCTCCTTCATTCATGGAAATCTTTTTCATGAATGTAGAGACATTATTTCAACTAGTAACACTAAATTAAGCTTAAGTACTTTAGAGTGTAACTTAATGATTCAAGTTATAAATACTTTTTTTATTTTAGCTAATACACAAGTCTCTTTTTACAGTGTATTACATCTTAATAACTGAATGAAATGTCAGTCGGTTTAAGTGTTTTTATCCCGAATAAAGTGTTTATATTGAGAGTTTTTAGTATCACTAATGAAAGAATTGGGTCCAAGTCAACCAACATACACTGTAAAAATAAAATAATTTTAACTCAAAATGACTTGAACTGCTAACACTCAATTAAGTAAAATATTTGCAACCTCAATTATTATGTTATACTTAAAAATACTTAAAGAAATAACGTTTAACCTAAATTAAATCAAGTTCACAAACAATCTTTTTTTTTACAGTGCATGATTAGACCCCAAAAACATTGGAACAGGATTCCATCTCTGGAAGTTCTTCAAATCTCTTTAAAAAAAATGTTTTCACACTTTTTACCTTGAAAAAACAGTAAATTCATTTTATTTGTTTTGAAGACACAAATTACACACTGTAAAAAAAAGAAGAAAAAATAATAGTTGA
Source organism: Lophius americanus (assembly GCA_037951165.1). Lineage (NCBI taxonomy): Eukaryota > Metazoa > Chordata > Actinopteri > Lophiiformes > Lophiidae > Lophius > Lophius americanus. Next base: position 799,599 of record JBBDHG010000245.1, read on the forward strand.
TTTTCTTTTTTAAAAAAGTTTCCACTCGTGACGCAATTAAATCAAGTTCTTTTAACTTAACACCCAGAAATACTTCATTGAATTTAGGAAACTAGTTCATGTAATTTCTTTTTTTCTTTTTTACAGTGTGATTACGACGTTTTGTCATTTCTTAGCAACTGAGACAGGAAGTGATGAGCAAAAGTGCATCAAAAATTAGGGATTCAATAATACTTCATTTAATCGTGTGTAACCAGCTAATAAATTATTTTCTTTTCTATTTTTTTACAGTGTAGTGATGCCGGATGATGAAGTCTCAGCGTTTTGTCTGATGAAACGGGAACTGGATGAAATTCCGCCCGTGGTCTCCTTTAAATTTAGACAGTCATCTCTTTACAGCGAGGACAGGAAGTCATTACAGCCGACAATAAAAGCGACATTTGTCCTCTTGAGCTTTGTGCTAATAAAGAGCTGGAAAAAATACCAACCTGTCCTGTAGGCGTCAGAGAAGAACTAATGTATTTTATTATACTTTCATTATTGCTGCGGCTCTGGAGCGCCACTGCCCCCCCACCCCCCCTTTTGACATTTTAATGTCTCTTTAATAATACACCCTCCCTCCGGAGGGGACAGACGACCCATTAAAAAAGAAAAGTCTTTCTTTTTTCCCGCACTGATCCTCCGTAGGCGGGAGGATCTGGTCGTTAGGCGAAAGCTTTAATTGTTTTATACGAAGGTTCAAAGGTGCCGTTTTAAGCGTGACTTTAAATGTTCTGGAGTTTTTAATGAACGAAGGAGAGTTCCTCGTACGAACGATCGTAAACGCCGCTGCCTGACATCAAAGCCGACGACTCGTTTGGAGCGGCGGGTAATAAAAAATTAACTTTTAATTAGATTTTTATAGAGTAGAAAGAAAAGGAAACACTTTTATTGATGTTTTGAAACGAGAAAGATTTAAGATTTAAGGTTAAATTATAGAAAAAACTCTGTTCTATAAACTCAGAACATAATGCTACCAATCAGCCATAACATTACAACCACCTGCGTAACACCTTTCCAAACAGAAGTTGCTCGTTGTAAAAGTCGACAGTTTGGATGTTGAAGCTCAAAAGTAGAGAAATAATTAAATTGAAATAAAATATATAAACTACAAATCAGCCATAATATTATAACCACATGCCTAACCAGATTTTAATTAAAGTATGTTTATAGTTAAAGTGAGCAGTAGAAGCAGAAACTGGTCAGAAGAAGCACAAATCTATAGAAATGATTCCTATGAGACATAAAACATTTACTGTATAAACAATGAAACATTCACCGACAGACATAATGAGCCAAAACATTATAACACCCTGCCAATATTTGTGTAGGACCTCTTGTAGGACCTCCCATTGAGGCATGGACTGAAGCGTTTACTCAAGAACTGTCCCCACGTACAAAAGGGAGGTACTTGTCCTTTATTTGAGTATTTCCATTTATATTTCTACTCCACGACAAGAAGGTCCAGCCCCACCGGCTTCTTCTATATTTAGTGGGGAGGGTCACACGCCTACATACGATATTTCCAGAAACACCAAGACAATCATGATGAGTAGAACGGACCACAGGTAGAAAAAGAACTGACCACTTCCATAAGATCTAAGTATGTGTTATTACCGTGTAATTACACAGTAGTTACCGTGTAATTACCGTAAAAGCCTCCAACCCCCAGCTCCACTAAGTTCTTTGACTCACACCGTCTCCCTGAGCACCCAGAGACGGTACGGAAACACTCACAGACACTTCAGCAGAAACAGAAGGGCGGGGAAAGACGCCGGACGTTCAGAGCGAGTATAAATTATACTCAGAACTCTCTGATGTATTTCTACACTTTTATGCCTCGACTGGTTACAAAAGTAACTAAGTAGATTTACTGGAAGACAAATACTTGAACATTTCTACTTTTTGCTACTCGATTCTCCACTAGATTTATATTTTTAATGCTGGTTGATTTCCAGATGAGATTTTTTTAATATTACTTTAAAACATTCACAAAGTATCTTTTACTTTTTTAATGTTTTTACTTTTATAATCGAACCTTTTAGTTCTTTATTAGTACCTTTTACTTTTACACCAGTACCTTATACTTGTATGTTTTCACTTTTATTCTAGTATTTTTTCTATTTGTATACTTTTACTTTGCTAAATCTTTTTACTTTGATGTTTTTCCTGTCAGAACCTTTGACCTGAATACTCTGATTACATTTGAGATTCTTCAGCGGTTCTAGCCTGTAGAATCGTCTGATGCTTGTGGACCGAGGTCAGTTCTGATCCGTCCTCTGCTTCCTAACCGCGGAGCCTCTGGTTCTGACTCGGTCGTGTCCTGGACCCGTTCCTCTCACTCAGGTTCACGTTCCTGCAGAGATGCTGGTGTTTGTCGTGAATCCTCGTCGGACCTCAGAACGTCTCGTGGTTAAAACAGAGATCAGAACCGACTAACATCTGTCTTCGTCTCAGGTGGTACCGCGTCCCAGCAGAGGGGCTTCCTGGGCTGCATCAGAACCCTGACGGTCAACGGCGTGAGCTTCGACCTGGAGGAGCGGGCCAAGATGACTCCGGGCGTGAGTTCTGGATGTCCCGGCTACTGCAGCGGCTCCAGCAGCCTCTGCCACAACCGGGGCCGGTGCGTCGAGAAGAGCAACGGCTACGTCTGCGACTGTTCGCAGTCGGCCTACGGCGGCGCCACCTGCAACCAAGGTGGGTTCTGATCCAGAAGAACAGCTGGACGCTTGATGCAAACCCTGTGAATAGATTTATTCTGATTGTGACGGAGGGATAATCCATCGAGCCCAGGTTTTATTCCATTACGCCCTTCAATAAGAATGAACGAACTGCAAGAAGAAATTCATGCTTGTCTGGAACCAAGACCCGCAGAACATTCAGAACTCATGAGGGCTAATCTTCTCCTGCAGCACCTGAGATCCAAATCAATGTTCATCAATCAACCCTAAAAACGAAAAGAAAAAAACCCAGTAGTAGTGGACGAAGTATTCAGAACCTTTACTGCAGTACTTAAGAAAGTATTAACGCCGTCCTGTAGATGAAGCAGCGACGTAAAATCACTTTTCACGCAGTGAAGCGATTTTTTCTTAATATATTAACCCTCTCAAACGTTTAATGTCGCTGCTGCAGATGTTACTCCGACCTGATGTCCATGTTCTCTTCAGAGCTTTTATGTTCTGCTTTCATGTCCCGTTGGCGCAGAGGTGTCGGTGTCCTTCGACGTGGAGTCTTCGGTGACCTACACCTTCCAGGAGCCCTTCTCCGTCACGCAGAACCGAAGCTCGCCGGCCTCCAGCGTCTCCGCCGAGGGCGGCAGCAGGGCCAGAGAAGACGTGGCCTTCAGCTTCGTCACCTCCCAGAGGCCGGCATCGCTGCTGACCGTCAGCACCTTCAGCCAGCAGTACATCGCCGTCATCCTCGCCAAGAACGGTAGGAGCGGCGGGTTCACGTCAGAGAAGAGTCAGAGCGGAGATCCGTCGGTGAAGGCTCAGTTAAAGGTGCAGTCTGTAAAGTTTGAAGGCATCTAATGGTGAAGTCCCAGAAAGCTACTTAGTCTATACGTCAGACTTTAAATCTGCTGATTGACATGTTAAGACGTAAGAACCTGGAGTTTTTGAGAAACGCTCCAGATGGTAAAGATGGCGGTAAATAATGATGTCATAGGTCATCAGTCACGTCTTCATGCTCCTCCTGTGACGGAGAGGTTTGACGTTAAATAATAAGAACGATTCTCCATTTGTGGAAATTCACAAAAGAAATAACCATCAAACAACTTCTTCCTCTTCTTCTTCTTCCTCTTCTTCTTCTTCTTCTTCTTCTTCTTCTTCTTCTTCTTCTTCTTCTTCTTCTTCTTCTTCTTCTTCTTCATTGGTTTTTAGAGGCCCCGCCCCCCTCTTATTGTGGAGAGATCCTCCTAAAGTTTACAGACTGCACTGTTACCATGAATTGATGAATGAACACATGGAAGGATGAATGAGTCAACGGATGGATGGATGGATGGATGAGTGAGTGAGTGAGTGAGTGAGTCAGTAGATGGATGGATGGATGGATGGATGGATGAATGAACAGATGGATGGACAAACAAATGGAGGGTTGTATGAATGAGTGAACGGATGAATGAGTGAGTGAGTGAGTGGATGGATGGATGAACAGATGGATGGATGGATGAGTGAGTGAGTGAGTGAGTGGACTGATGGATGGATGGATTGATGGAGTGGGTCAGTAGATGGATGGATGGATGGATGGATGGATGGATGAATGAATGAACAGATGGATGGACAAACAAATGGATGGATGGATGAATGAGTGAACGGATGGATGGATGGATGGATGAATGAGTGAACGGATGGATGGATGGATGGATGAATGATTGAACAGATGGATGAATGAGTGAGTGAGTGAGTGAGTAGATGGATGGATGGATGGATGAATGCGGGGGTGGGGTTCTGAAGACATATATAATCCTGAAACGACCCCCTTCTTTCTTACCTTACACACGGAGACAACTGTGTTTCCATGGTTACCCTCCGGAGTGACTGATACTGATAAAATCTCCTCTCAGCTTTTCCTGAGTGTAAAAACTCTGACAGTCTGACGTGACTCAAACCGGCCGCCGTACCTGCAGGAGGATCAGTTCTAAATGTTTATTTCCTGGCTGGATTTTTCATCACGAAGGTGACAAACGATTATAAAAGGAGTTAATGCAGGAATGTTAATATTCACCCTGGGGTGAAACACCTTCACCCTGAAGGCATGACGAGGTAAAGCCTCCCTGAACCCGTAAATCTGTGATCAGGTAGATCTGTGATCCAGCCCCCAACTCTGGGTACCAGACGGGGGGGGGGGGGGGGCTGTCTAGTTATTGGATAGAAAGGTTGATGTTACTGGATGGGAGGAGTCTAGTTTCTGGATCAGGACTGTCATACAGGTATAGTTCTGACAAACCTCCCCACAGCTGCTGCTGGACTCCAGCAGCCTGGTGAAGGTGTGCTACCATCAGCCATAACATTATGACTGCCACGGAGGCCTGGACTCCGCCAGACCTCAGAAGATGCGATGTGGTATCTGGTACCCAGATGTCAGCAGCAGATCCTTTAAGATCTGGAAGTTCTGGGGCGGAGCCTCCGCAGATCAGGCCTGTTAGTCCAGAACATCCCACAGATGCTGGAGTGGATGGAGATCTCTCTATGAAATGAAATCCTCCCTCTGACCCCAGGGCGGCGTTAAACCTTCAGGCCGCCAACCTTTGACTGACATTATTGGGCGACGCTCCGAATCCTTGTCTTAATACACTCCTGTGGGTCAAATCAGAGGGCCGTGTTCCCGGGGGTCTTTGTAAACAGCGAAGGGCGGAGGGGCCTCTTCATCCGCGGTGACCTCCATCTATAGCAGCGCTCTCTGGATTTAGAATGACTCACAGCTCTTCACCCACAGACGGGGTGGTTCTGTTGACCCGGCTCTACTGGACGATACACATCTCTGACTCTATGATCCGCCGGCGACGGCGTGTGGGAGGAACACCCAGCAAATATTGACTCGCTCGGTTTGCGGGTGGGGAGCTCTACGATGGAGATCTCAGAAGGTTATTGAAGAAGATCAAATGCAGAGTTCTATTTATAAAAGATCGGTTCAGTGAATAGTTGGAGTGTCTTCTTCCTTTTGGGCTTTTAAAAGTCCAGAACACCTGCGTGTAAATGTGGGTCTCCTACGTCACTCGTACCAATTATAGAAACCACAGTATGACTTTAACACTGTTTCAATGACATGTATGACTTTAACGTAATATTGTTATTCACACTTCTTCCAGGCGGGACTCTCCTCCAGATGTGAGGTTTGGAGCAGATCCGACCATTCAGAGTAGAGTTACTACAATTATGTGTTTCACGGCGAGACGTAAACTTCTAGCGTCCAGACCGTTAATATTTCAATCCTTTTGGTCTCAGAGACTTTTTCAGGAGGCTGCTGCATGTTAAAACTGTAGGGGGCGCTGTTGAGCCTTTTTATCACGTTCTGGGTTGACATGTTTGATTTCTATGGGTCTGAAAATTGTTGAAATGTTTTTTCATTGACGTCTGTCAGAACTAATTATTATCCTGGTTTGTTTGCAGGGAGTCTGCAGATCTGGTACCACCTTCAGACGGACCGGAGTCCAGACGTGTTCAGCCCCGCCCTCAATAACCTTGCAGACGGTCGACTCCACCGGGTCAGAATTCACAGAGTGGGCAAGAACCTCTACGTTCAGGTAAAAACTGAAAAAGAAGTCAAGCGTGATACTACCCCAAGCTCCTCCTGGAGGTTTGAAGTATAAATATATTCATTCAGTATCATATATATATATTCATAGAGACGCTCCTCATCTACGTTGTTTGACCCGTTCTCTGACTGCGGGGGAGTTTAGCCCCTCCCCCTCTGACTGTCATGGCTCCCCCTCGCCGTAGCATCGAGGACCTTGCCTAAGGGTCCACACCGGATTTCTGACTAACCCTCGCTGGGATTCGAACCCTGGTCCCCCGTACCACAGCCCGCGGTGCGACCCACTGAGCTACCCAGCTGGTACCAAGTTCTTCTGTCTGCGTATAAATGTAGACGTAAGAAGAGAAATATATATTAAAAAAAAAAAAACGGTTCTGTTCACCTATGTGGGCGGTATTTCTTCTTCCACCGGACACCTGAGGGTTCTGCTGGTTCAGTATCGGGATTCTTCTGGATCCAAACCTCACGTTGTACCTGGACTCTGCTGGAGTCACAGACCATAAGACTTCTGATCCGTACTGGGTCCAGATGCTCTGGACCCAGTATGTTCAGTATGTTCTGGACCGTCTCAGCGGCGTCCCTTCACCTCGGATCCTGTCCACTGTGGTAGAACATCAGTGGTTCTGGTGCTTAGGGCCTAGTCTGGTTCTTCCACGAACAGAGGGTTCTGGACTTGGGGTGGCAACTGGGTTACATACATAGCTGATGATGATGGTGATGATGATGATGATGATGATGATGATGATGATGACGATGATGATGATGGTCGCTGGGCTTAGATTTCTGATAACCGGCATGTTATCTGGTTTCTCTCGTCTGGACCAGATTGACCAGGACATCCACACGAAGTTCTGGCTGTCATCCGACGCGGAGCTGATCCTAATCAGGTCGCTGACATTGGGCAAAGTCACTGGTGAGTCCAGCGCCGCCCACAGGAAACACCTCAGCCGTCTGCTGTGCTTCACGCATCACTTCCTGTCTCAGCTGCTGAGGAAGGACGGCGACATCTCTCAGTAACACTGTAAAACATTATAATAATAATTCTAGTCAACCTGTTCTGATGGATTTTTGATTTTTCACTCGCACTCACTTTGACTTGGGTTTATTTTTTACAGTGCAGCAGTCATCATCATCATCTTCATCATCATGGAGGAAACATCATTGCATCATGCTGCCTTGATGATTTGGGTTTATTTTTACAGTGCACATGTTCCGTGTCCCAGCAGGGAGGGAGATGATCGGTGAGGTCACCCAGGCGGCGTCCAAAGGTTTCATCGGCTGCCTCTCCTCGGTCCAGTTCAACCATGTGGCGCCGCTCAAGGCGGCGCTGATGAACCGCGGGAGTTCTTTGGTCACCATCCGCGGTCCGCTGGTCCAGTCCAACTGTGGCGCTCTGGCAGAGTCTACCTCACACACACTGCAAGGTCACACACACACACACACACACACACACACAAGAAGTAATCAAGTACAAGTACCTCCAGTTGGTTCTTGAATACAGTACTTAGTTACTATCTCCACCACTTTCAAGTTTTCATTTTTTACAGTGCAGTTCGCTGTTCCACAGGAAAAAACAATAAACAAGAAAGAAATAGATTTTTTTTTTTTAGCGTTGATGATGTCATCACTGGAAAAACAACAACAAGGAAACTTTCATGGATTTAACAATTAATCAAAAAAAGATCTGACATATTAATCAACAACAAAAAAAAAAGAGATAATTGCGTCTAATTAATTTATCTGCGGCGCTCGTTACGCTCTGATGCTTCCTCGCCACTTCCTCTTCCTCTCCTAATCTCTGCGGTGGCGGCGGATCTCCGCCCGCTGCATCGCGTGGGGTCACCTTGTTAACCGCCGCATCAGTCGCCGGGGGGAGGAGTCACATGACCACGTTTGTCAGGCTCCTGCAGAACGGAGCCAAACAGTTCCGAGGAGACGCATGTCGGTCCTCTGAGCAGAACCAGTTCTGATCCGACCGAATTCAAAGTCGACTGGTTTTAGCGTGATGAAAAAATATTTCACGGGACTTTTACCTCTAACGTTTTTAGAAGTAAAACTTTATTTCTTAACGAGTTAAAACTTTCAGGAGGAGAGGATGGGGAGATGAAGGAATTCTTAGATTGTTAAAAGAAAAAAAGTCTTTTTAAATGTAGTTAAATGATCGTTTCTTTGTTATTTATTATGTCTAAAGTTTAAAAATGGAATTTAACATATTTAAGACGGAACTTAAATCTTTTTCTATTTTATTTACTCAGCCGAGGAGCATGAAGCTCCCTCTAGTGGACAGAGGCGGAACTTGGCAGCCAAAATCCAATTATTTTGTTCCCTTTCGGGTCCAAATGTTCCACATCCTCCGGGTCCTGGCCCATAGAACACAGTGTAGAATATCAGCTTAAGTTGGGTCTATGTTTATTATCGATGACCTCATGACCTCATCCCCAGGATGAAGATGAGGTCATGTGACTGAAGGCTTCAGAACATTTACATCTGACTCCTGAATGAAGGAGTTTCTCCTCCTCACACTGACTGGACCTTAGATGTTCATGAGGCCGATCATCTCAGCCAAACGGACCGCACCATCAGGCCTAAAGGCGGCGCCGGACCAATTCTGTTCTGGTTCTTCTCTCTTTGATTTACTCGTTTAGATTTGGACCTTTTTAAACTCTGGCTCTGAATCTTCAGGCTAATGAGTGCGCCGGGAATTCTCCCAGAGTTCCTGCCGGTCCATCCAGCTCTGTCTGTTAGCAGGCAGAGGCGGCGCCAGATTCTGAGCGGCACCAGCCGGTACCGATCTGCCTCAAAACAGTACAGGATAAAAACCCAGAAGCCGTGAGAGAGAAACGAGCAAAAACCGATGGAAACAAACAATAAAGAGGTCCGGTTTGGATGTGTAATCCGCAGAATGGAGGTTCTGGTTGTTATTGTCTGTTTGGAGGCGTAACGCTTCAAGGCTCGTGGACCATCACGGCCCATTCAGCCTCTGGCACCGGTTACCGGCGGCACAGACGGCCGTAAAGCAGCGGCTCTCGGACCGTTTCAACAATAAACCGCTTCAGAACTATTACTGCGGCCCAAAAGCTTCAAATTAAAACTGCCGGGTTTGGAAAAATGTAGAATTCAGACCTCAGAGTCAGAATTCATTAAAAAAGTGTGAAAAGGTCCGAATCGTCTTCAGGACAGTTTTTACTTCTGAATGTTCATTTAAGTCACGCTTCTAACTTTGATTTAATAAAAATAAATAGGTATCATTAAAATAAAAGAGTCAAGAAAAACTTTGAATTCTGATTTTAAAGTTAGGATTTAAAAGATAAACTCTTTTAAAAAAGGAGGAAATGTTTTTAAGATTTATTTTATTTTTGTAATTGAAGTCAGCTTCTAACTTTAAAAAAAAAAGTACAATTTCCAAATTGTCTGCACGTTTTTAAAAAGTTTGACATATTTGGGGATTTTTTTTTAATTTGTTATTAGAATTTAAAAAAAAAAATTCAGAATAAAAATGTATTTTTAATTTTTATTTCTAAACCGTAATTAAAGTCAGACTTCTAACTTTAATAATTACAAATTAACAAAGTACGATTTCCAAAATTTTCAAATAAAACTGTCCTTTATTCAAATAATTTTTTTTTCTTTTTGTAAAGAATTCAAACATTAAATTAATTTGAAATAGTTAATGAAATAATATTCAATTAATTAATTAAATCGAAATTAAATTTAAAAAACTAAATTCAGTTCGAAAGTTGAAATAAAACGGGTGAAATTGATTGACAGCACTGATCCGAAGTGACCGGTTCCTGCTCGCTCCGATGAGTGACGTGTTGATGAAGGTCTGTTCTTCTCTCCTCTTCCTCAGATCAAACTGTAACGGCGAATAAAGACAAGGAGCAGCTCGGCGGCGCCACCCAGAGGGACCTGGCCGTAATCGTAGGTCTGTGATTCAACATTCTCACGTTCAAAAAATGATTCATCTTCATCTTCATCATGCTGCTTCTCTGACGATCACGCAGCCTTCATTCAGATTAAACTTAAAAGGTCAACCTCTTCATCGCCCTGAAAATGATTTCTTCACTGCAGCAGACTGAAACCCAAAAGTTGTTGGGTCGGGGGTTTGAATCCCCCTGGCGGGATCTGAGACTCAAGGGAAATAACGACACGTGACATTTTAACCAATCGGGCTTCTGCTTTTTCTGTTTTTTTTAAATGTGGAGAAGGTTAGATGGAAATATAAACTTGTTTAGTTTTAATCAGAGAGATTATAGTCTGCCCTCTAGTGGACACGGTGATTATTGCAGCCAAAATGCCTCTGAGGTAAAAAACAAACAATAATCATCAAAGAGTTTGATTGTTTTCTTTCATGCCGTTACTGTAATATAATTGTGTTTTTACAACTTCATCAAATACATTTCATGTTTTTTAAGCCCGTTGAGGAAGAAACATTAGTATTTTTTAAATGGCGTGTTTTTCTTCTCACCAGTCGTGGAGAGACTTTGAAGGTTAACTTGAGTTAACTTAAAATAATTGAAGCATGTTGTATTTTATAAGATTGATTTAATCAAGAATCATCTCGTTATAATATCCCCCCCCCCCATGAGAAGAAAAAAACATTTAACGAATGAATAGTTTGAATGTCGTCTGTTCATAAAGTCAAAATGGCCGTTTTACGGCGGTGGGCGCCATCAATCATCTCCTCCGACTCCTGAGGAGAGATTTTAATCACTTCTGAGTTTGATGTAATTATGGTTAATAAAATGCATAAAAACTGATGAAGTTCTGATGCTGCCAAACGACACAATCAAGGACGCCGTGATTGACTGTAAGTAACGCTAAACAAACAAACAGGAGGCGAGAGAGAGAGGGAGAGAGAGCGAGAACGAGACAGAGAGAGAGCGAGAGAGAGAGAGAGAGAGAACGAGACAGAGAGACAGAGAGAGAGAATGAGACAGAGAGACAGAGAGAGAGAGAATGAGAGAGAGGGAGAGAGAGAGACAGAGATAGAGAGAGAGAGACAATGAGAGGGAGATAGAGAGAGAGAGACAATGAGAGAGAGAGAGAGAGAGAGAGAGAGAGAGAGAGAGAGAGAGAGAGAGAGAGAGAGAGAGAGAGAGAGAGAGAGAGCGCGCTCAGTTGCTGTTTACAGAGAACCATCAGCTGTTTATGTTTATTCAGCAGAATAACTCATTAAAGATGATGTCATCCGTTCTCTTGGCCCGTTAACGCCCTGTGATAATCAGCTCAAGTGTAAATATAACTATATACAGTTATATTTATATACAGTTATATTTATATACAGTTATATCTATATATAGATGTGTAGATGTATATAGATATAACTATATACAGTTATATTTATATACAGTTATATCTATAAAATGGACCTTTGCGGCTAAAATAAAAAAGTGGTTAAATTCTACACACTGCACCTTTAACTCTGCTCACGCGTCTCCTCTGCTGCGTCCTCAGGTGTGGTCACGGCGGTGGTCTTCATCTCCGTGTGCGCCCTGGCCGCGATAAGCCGCCTCCTCTACCAGCAGCGGCGAGCCCGGAGGAGCACCGGCATCAAGGAGGAGAACCGACCCGGCATGTACACGGACTACCGGACTGAGCTGCACCTCCACAACTCAGGCAGGGACACCATGAAGGAGTACTACATCTGACCCCGGCCTGACCCCGGCGTGACCCCGGCGTGACCCTAGACACAAACTTACCTCTCTCTTAGAACGGACTGACGAGCCACTGCAGGATCTGAGACCCGCAAAAGAAGCCCCGCCCCCCCACCGCCTCCCGGATGGAACTCTGGAAACATCCTGCAGCCTGCAGCCCCCCACACCCCCTCCCCCATCAAGACCCCAGTCCAAGCAGCTGGATGGATCTTTAAAAGCCCGTTTGTGTTTTTGATGTCGGTCAGACTTTCCAAAACCGGGCTGCTGTGGTTTCTGTGTAAAAGCAAAAAAGACGAATGTTCTGCAGAGGTGGACGGAGGGGACGCCGCCGCCGCCCATCCTGTCCACACACACACACACACACACACACACACACTAGCTGGACCCACTTCTAGTCGTTCACGCGAGTCAGGAAAAAGTAGGCCGGGCCTGTAAGACACGCGCCGCCGCCGCCGTCCTTGTTTTGTCAGTGGTTGATATTGTAGAAGAAGAAAAGCAGGACGACACTAACTAAACTGTACCAGTGCCTAATTTGCACACAAGCTTTTTATTTCAGCATTTTTAGAACTTTATCACGTGTTTCCCGTTGAGGCGCCGCCGCTGCCCGTTACTTTTTTTTCCCACGATGACGTTTGAAGTAGCATGAAAAAAAAAGGCGTTTATTTCTTCCTCTTACTGCATCTTTAAGCCGCGTTTATTTGTTTATTCAGACAAATCTCTTTATTTATGTTGTTTTTTTATCTCACATTTCATAAAAATGTGAAACTATCTGTAGTTTTTAATAAATACATAGTTGTCTTCATCAGCAAAACTAGCCTGCTCACCTGTCAATCACAACCTCCTCTACTGCCCCGGTCAGACGTAGGCAGGAGAGGGAATGACGCTTCATCGCCGGCGGACAAAGATCTCGGCGCTGGAAGAAAAACTCAAAGGTGTCGTTTTAACTTTTCTTCATTCCCGGTTGGACTCCAGGGATTGTTGGCGTCTCCGTCAGCTTTAGTCAGGATAGTTGTTTTACACATGTAACGCCGGTTGAGCCAAAGTCAAAACAAAAACAAACAAACAAACAAACGTTTAGTGTTTAGTGTTTGAATTCTCGTAACAACTTCAGGCTTTCTGTTGGGTTTCCACGGAAACCCAGAGTCACGTCTCTATAAACAGTTATTTATTCAATCCTGCTATTATAAAAACTTTTTTTTTGTTCTTCTGGACTCATTCATCAAAACAAGAAAATTCACTGATTGTTTACTTTCATGTTTCTGTAACATAATGATGTCAGAGCCTTTGATCTAAAAACATCAGAGGAGAGAAATATTACTCACACGTAGTAACAGATTACTCACACATAGTAACAGATTACTCACACATATAACAGATTACTCACACATAGTAACAGATTACTCACACATAGTAACAGATTACTCACACATGGTAACAGATTACTCACACATAGTACCAGATTACTCACACATAGTAACAGATTACTCTCACATATAACAGATGACTCACACATATAACAGATTACTCACACATATAACAGATTACTCACACATATAACAGATTACTCACACATAGTAACAGATTACTCACACATAGTAACAGATTACTCACACATAGTAACAGATTACTCACACACAGTAACAGATTACTCACACACAGTGATAGATTACTCACACATAGTAACAGAATACTCACACACAGTAACAGATTACTCACACACAGTGATAGATTACTCACACACAGTAACAGAATACTCACACACAGTAACAGATTACTCACACACAGTGATAGATTACTCACACATAGTAACAGATTACTCACACACAGTAACAGATTACTCACACACAGTGATAGATTACTCACACATAGTAACAGAATACTCACACATAGTAACAGATTACTCACACATAGTAACAGATTACTCACACGCAGTGATAGATTACTCACACATAGTAACAGAATACTCACACATAGTAACAGATTACTCACACACAGTAACAGATTACTCACACGCAGTGATAGATTACTCACACATAGTAACAGAATACTCACACATAGTAACAGATTACTCACACATAGTAACAGATTACTCACACATAGTAACAGATTACTCACATGCAGTAACAGATTACTCACACATAGTAACAGATTACTCACACATATAACAGATTACTCACACATAGTAACAGAATACTCACACATATAACAGATTACTCACACACAGTAACAGATTACTCACACATAGTAACAGATTACTCACACACAGTAACAGATTACTCACACACAGTGATAGATTACTCACACATAGTAACAGATTACTCAAACAGGTACAATGTTCCTGACACTGAAAGTGAATGATTCTAGGTCTCACCTGTGGACAGACACCACGGTGATGCAGAAACACCTGATAGTTGAGACGTTTGAAGATTATTTTGGATTAATAATTCAGGTTTAACTTCAGTTCAACCAAGTCTGTCGTAACTTTTTGTCCAGTTAACAGATACTAAAGTCTAGTCATGTGACGTTTAGAGAATCTTTGGGCTGATCGGCGAAATTTATGTCAGTCGTGTTCATTTCAATTTGCGGCGATATCCAGCGTTGCTAAAAAAACAGACGTCTTCCTCAGAGCTTTCAAACAAATCTTTATAGACAAGTGTGGACAGCCAGAAGTCAGGTAAGACTCTACGAGTTTTCGTGTTTTAAAGAATCGTGAGCTTCGGCTTTACGTGGCAGACGATTGGGAGGTGGAATCAAACGAACGACGCAGATTGAGTTTTTCGCGTTCCTGTCACATCTCCAGATCTCCAGGATCAGAAGGTTGCTCGCCTCCTAAGCGTCATTCCGTCACCATGGCGATGATCTGGATACGTATGACGTTAACGATCTGACTGACTAGTTGGACTGAAGTAGAATCTGATGCGTTAATCAATGGAAACTCCTCGTCTTCATCTTCAATCAGTGGCTACAGCCGTCAGGACGTCACCGGTTCAAACAGCCGGGAGTTCTCAGCGTCTCAAGACGTCCCCATTAAATGAATAACGCCATCATGGCGGCTCTCTGTTCTATCAGAACCTCGCCACCGCAGGAAGTCCCCTAAACGCGGCGGCGTTGGACGACTCCTCGCCGTTCATCCTGCTGGAATGATTCACGTCTGTAGAAAAACTTCAAGGACAGCGATCCGAAAAAAGACGTTCCGCTTGAGTGGACTGATGGATGGAGCGCCGATCTCGTCCTTGGCGGGGCACGCCTGCCGCCGCGACGAAGATGAGGCGATTGAAAACGAGGAGCGGCATTGGTGTGGAGACGGGGTCCGGGTCCGTCGGACCGCGTGTGCATGTCCCTGTGATCTCTGGTGTCGGTGAATGAATCCTTAGCTCTCGGCGTGTGTGGTTGTATTAAAATGGCTGATATCACGTGTTTCTTCTTCTGATGGTTTATATAGCTGCAGTTTTATTAAGGATCTATTGTATAGATGTATAATTTAATAATAAAAGTCAATATATTGTTAATCCTCTGGCTGGACTCCAGCGGCTCGGAGCGTCTCGTCTCTTCATTTCAATCCTTCCACAGCCGCCGGATTAGAAAAAAACGTACGATCAGGAAAACCCCCAACCCCCTGTGTTGTACCGTCAGAACCCTGACTGGACTCCTCACATTTAATGTAACAACAATAATCTCAAACAGTCCATAATGACTCCACCTGACTGTTTCTATGATGTCATCAGTCTGTTCTAGGATCAGATCCCATAATGACTCCACCTGACTACTTCTATGATGTCATCAGTCTGTTCTAGGGTCAGATCCCATAATGACTCCACCTGACTGTTTCTATGATGTCATCAGTCTGTTCTAGGGTCAGACCATCTCTTTCCCGCCCAGAACCAGAATCCTTCACTCATCACCCTGGAATTGTGTCGATTCATAGGAGTTAAATTTAGACTCAACTGGACTGATGGTGGGGAAGTTACGGACCAGAACCACTGTTTTACACAAAAAACTCCCCCTAGTGGGTAAAATATGAACCATTATAGTGAAATTATATATATATATATATATATCATATATATATATATATATGATATTTATATCATGTATATATATATATATATATATTATATATATTATATATATATATATATAAATATATATAAATATATATATCATGTATATATACATATATGAACTAATATGGGAAATACACGTGGTTGGAAAATTGTTGTCGATAAACAAATTTTTTTTTTTAAATCCCCAATATATAGTTTAATCTGAGTTTTACGGTAAGTCAGACTTCCTTCAGGCGGTTCCTACGAGGTCAACTTGGAATAAATCGGACCAACAGATAAGAAGATATGTTCAAAAGAGTTACGTTATGTTTTTTCTTTCCCGCGTGAGTAGAATATATTAATACTGTAATATTTACTAGTACAGGGAAATAAGACTCTGGAAATATATAAAGTATATCCCGAGTCAATTCATAGTCACCACATTTGGACTGTTAAGTTTGGGAGATAAAGCTCCCCTAGTGGTGGAAAGATGGAACTGACCGTTCCAAATAATCCGATCTTGGAAGTCTCTGTCTCTCATTTAAGGTGTTTATGTGTTACGCCAAAGTGAAAAAATAACGTTTAGGGAGAGAGAAGAAACTGTAAACGCTACCTGAAGAAGAGGGGGGGCCTGTGAGGAGCAGGTGGTCACATGGTCGGTCCAATCACAGACGCCGAGACCTACGAATGAGGAAGGTGCTCGTCGATGTAACGCCAGCAAACAGCTGCTGCACACAAACATCCCTGAATATCACTAATGAAGGTGTCTTACAGAACCCCGTGATTCACAGGAGGTTCCTTTTACACCATCTGGACCGGACCTCGGCGCCGAGCCACGCCATCCTGCCCGTGTTTTCAGATTCTCATCTGCTCAGATGTTCGTTCCTTCGCTTCCTTTCCCTCCACTCGGTAAAGTAACGCCGAGGCGTGACCTCTCTCTGAAACGGGCCGGGCCTTCATTATTACACACTTTATTTATTCACGGGTTCTCCTGTAGAACCTGCGAGGTCCTTCTGAGCACCGAGGAGGAGGAGAACATCAGCTCGGTACCTCCTGAAGGCCGCCATCATAAACACTCGTTTACTCCTCCTGTATCCTCTGCTGGAGGAGCAGCAGACGAAACCGGAGGAGCGTCCGACAGACAGGAAGTGGAGATGTTGATATCTCACCACAGGTGGATTTTGCAGTGGCTGATGGGATATCTGACGCCTCTTGTTGAACTTTGGGTGGAGCTGAACTTCTTCTCAGGAGGCGTGAGAAGTTTCTCCCGGACCAACGTCTCCTGAGGAAAGGAGAGATGATAGAATTATAAAAGTCAAAGTTTTTGTTTTGTTTTATCTTTTAATACATGAAAAATAAAAATCTGCCAAAAGGTCGAATGAAAATTTGCTGGATTATTAAGATTTCTTGAGATAATATGTGATATTTGGTCATGTTTGGTATGATTTTGTTTTATCACGACTGCAGTGAAATATTTGACCAGGTAGTAAACCAAAATATTCCTGGTAATATTTTGTTTTGTTTTTTACAGTGTATTATGATAAAACCTCTAATCCATAATAAAACAACGACAATTCAAGTGAATAAAATAACTTTATCATACAATAAAACAAATTAAACATGTAACATGATAAAATGGTTTGTGCATAAAATATAATAAACATCTGCTGAATCATCGGTCGAGGCGTTTTTTTATTTACCTTTACTCAACCAGGGAGTCTGGTTCGGATCAAAAACCTCTTTTAGAAGCGAGATCCGGTCCAAACATCATTCCTGCCTGGAGAACCGAGGATCCTAGACTGCAGGTAGATGATGAATGGATTGGAGGCAGGTGTGTGTGGCCACGCCCACACTGAGAGAGAGAGGGGGGGAGAGAGAGAGAGAGAGAGGGAAGATGTTCCCGAGAACATTTCCTGCGCTGCTGTGTTGACGGATGTTTTATTCAAATCAAATTACATTCACCTAAAATAAAACATTTTGCCCCATTTTTATGAATTAAGGATTTAGTTATATAGTTTTTTTTCTAGATTTAACGAGGTTCCGTAGTTTCATACCTGAATGATAGCAAGATTTTTAAGGTTTTAGCAGGAACACCTCTGAGGGACTCCAGAGGGAAAATAAGACCAGGGTACATTATGTAGGCCCACCGGGGAAAGTGTCGTGATGAGGTGAGGAGACCCCAGACGTCCTCAGGGGCTATGACATCATCCAGATTAATGCGAGCATAACTCATCCTCACACATTGTCCAAACTATTTCTCTGATCTACGGACCTTTTTTTTCACATTTATCCGAACGGTTGTTAATATTGTTGCCGTTCATCCGCGGGTCTCCGTCTCCTCTAGGCCCCGCCCACCTCCGACCACTCACGGACGAGTCTCGCCGGCTTAATCGCGTTTTAAATCCCGAGATCAGCTCCAGCTTCTCTTTATTGTGTATCAGTGAAGGTCATCTCTTCAGGTGTTTGCTTTAATTGTTGGAGAGACTTCCCTCAGATCCAGCGTTAAATATTCATGGTTATATTCAGGGGAGGAGCCACAAAAACTCAGAACTCACCGTTTTTCAGTCTAGATCCAGGATCAAAGCTTTTTTCTGTCTTATAAATGTGATTTGTCTCTCCGTTCATGGATTCAACTTGAAGGGATGATTCATTCAAGTCTTAGAGGAATTATGGGACACCGTTTGAAATAATGCGATCTTCTGACGACAACGAATTAAAAAAAAAAAAAAACACTTCCACATCAATAAAAATAATTTAAAAAAACAGATATAGATATATATATATATATATATATGAAAAGAATAATATTAAGAAATTCATTTTTCTTTGTGTAAAATCAACTGAAAATTATATATTTATACAATATAATAAAATATATTTATATTTTTTCATTTGAGATCCAAATAAAAAAGAAAAGAAAAGATTTAAAAATAAAAAATGTTTTTCCCATTTTTATTTCTTTTCCCATGTTCAATATTATGTCACTTTTTAAAGGTGCAGTTCGTAAAATCTAGTGGACATTTCTTCCAGAGAGAAAAAAAAAAATATATATATATATATTTTTTTTTTTTTTTTTTTTTTTTAAATGAGCCCAGGGGGGCGTGGCCTCTTCACTCTCCTTGAACCGAACCAAACACTGCGTCTGGAGAGTCAAACAGCTGAAAAGAACTTCTTTCTCAGGGGGGGCTGGACTCCCCCGCTAACCGCCACTCCTTCATGTCTAAAGACGCCGTTGAGGAGGTCGATCATGTGATCCTTGCTCCTTCTCTGAGGTTCTCCAGGCTCCACCAGCAGGGGTGAGACCCAGAACTCTATTGAGGGACCATGTGTCTCTTCTGGGCTGGGAACTCCTCAGGAGGAGGAGGAAAAATGGATGGATGGAATCTGTCGCTCATAATAAGCAGGTTTTCCTCAGAAGGCACTTCTAATATTAACTAACAGAACCCATAATAAAAATACAGCAGGATTCTGAGCTCCCGGAACAGTCGGACCCGGGTTCAGAGAGAGATGTGGGCTGAAGTTCTGCGTTGTTTGACACCGACAGAATCTCCAGGGTGTTACATAAAACATTATGGAAATATTCCATGTGGTGGAACGATTAATTATTCATGCTGCTAAAAGGCCAACACTTCAAACATCTCAGGTTACATATATAAATATACATATACGTATATATATATATATATATACATATATATATATATATATTTGTATGTATTTATTTATTGATCCAAGGTCCGATCTCTTCAGCTTCAGCTTCCAGCGTGAAGCAGAGGAGTCTCAGAAGTTCCCGCTCAAAGTCTGAGTCTCTGGTCCGCGGTGCCGTGGATGGAGAAAACCCAGTGGGCTCAGAGCGGAGCTGGCAGAACATGATGCATCATGACACGCATGACCTCCACCCACGGTGGTGCCGTCTGCTGGGGCGTGAGCGCCGGTCCGAGACCAGGGTCCCTAAAGGATCTGCACCGATCAAACACTGTAAAAACACAAAATCTTTACAGGAGGATTTGTCCGATTTCTAGTTTCTACTCCAAATATCTGATTGTACTTTATTCCAGATACATTAAAGGAGGAGTAACGTTGTTTTTAGGCAGTGGAACGACTTGGTGGGTCGAATCATCGTGAAAACATCTCAAATGTTCAAAAGTCAGTATTTCCCAGCAAACTTTGAAAGAAACTTTTGAAACTCAGTTGTGTGTTTTTGTAAATATCGGAGGATTTGTCTGCCGTCATCTTCGCTGCCGTCTTCTCTCACGTCACATGATTGATGGAGAGGGGATGGGGGATGGGGGATGGGAGAGGACGAATGCAGCTGAGATGTTCTTCCAGCAGCTTCCACCAGAGGGCCAGTGGCGCAATGGATAACGCGTCTGACTACGGATCAGAAGATTCCAGGTTCGACTCCTGGCTGGCTCGCTTGGTTTTTTTG
>JBBDHG010000245.1:825000-872500 GCA_037951165.1 Lophius americanus
ACTCCTTCTCCTCGGCGGTGGACCTTTGACCTGTGGTGTGCCCCAGGGCTCCGTCCTCGGCCCCTTACTCTTTGGCATCCACCTGCTGCCAACCAGGTTCAGTAGAACACGGGTCGCAAACGGGAACCACCACTGAGACGCGGTACTGTGAATACTCGATACGCCCGCTCATCATATTTACAGTGTAATAGCTGAACGCTGCTAACGGCTGTCTAACCCGCCTTCTCCCGCGCTCCCGTCAGCCCACGCCGACGCCATCGCCGAATGATGGTGATTGCAGGAGCAGACAGCACAACAGCTATAATTAGCATAATCTCAAAGCAAAATGCTAATGGTTCTGGTATGAGGTGGGTCTCTCTCTTCTCCCTCCGTCTCTCGCCCTCCGTCTGCGTCTCTTTCCCCGTCACAAACACGCATGTCTCCTTTTCTTGGTCAAAGAGAGAGAAAAAAATCCAATTAACCAACAGTTCCCTCTCAAGTGGAAGTAAGAGGTTGAGAAAGCCCGGCAGAATCACGGACACAGACAAGAGAGGAATAACAAAACGGGTCTCTGAGAGGACCGGCAGGAGCATCGGCGCATTTCCATGACAACCAAATACTGAGGATGAACCAGGAATATAACGAGTTCTACTCTGGAATGGGTTTCCAGCACCGCCTCCAGGAACCCAGCTTTCTTTATTTTAACAAGACCCGCTCGCTTCTCCGACGCCAAACCCACGAGTCCCTAAGAGATCGGACCTCATGCTCCTCCAAAACATGGCAGTAGAATCCAGGAAGGTCTTGTGTTTGGCGCTGGACGCCGCCGCCACCCAGAAAACCGCGATCACGGATCAACAACAATAATGTCATGAACGTCAGCGCTGCAGGGCGACAGGAAGTCCTGCTGCCTCACAGGAAGTTGGTTGAAGTTTGCATCCCTTGTGTTCATGGGTTCTTCAGCTTCCGCCATCAGTCCAAAAACGTGAACCCGAGACTCTAAAATGACCCGTCTGTCTCTACGAGTGGACTCTGTCCAATGCCAGCTGTGATTGGTTCCGGCGCCTCTACTGCCCTCCTTTGGTTGGTTGATTCCATTGTTGGTTGAATATTTTGGTTGCTTGTTTCATTGGGTCGTTGATTGGCTGGTTGGCACTTCTGATCGATGGGGGTACAACATTTGAAAATGATCAATGATTCGGTTTTTCAGTTATCGCGTTAATGCGACAGATCTGCGATGGCGACTTTTCAGAGATATAGAGATGTCAGCCTTTAGAAGATATCAGGATATATTTATTTACGTCTGTAAGAGCCGCCAGTCGTCTCCACTCCATCAGAGCATCCTGTCATCCATGATGATGATGATGATGATGATGATGAAGCACGTTGGAGGTGAGCAGTGTTTCTTACAGCAGACCTTTTGATTGGTCACAGCAGGAAGAGCGCCGCTGTCACTAACAGCATTAAGGATGCCTCAGTGAGCGGCGGCGGCGGCGGCGGCGGCGGCGGCGGCGGCGGCGGCGGCGGCGTGACAGACAGGCAGGAAGACGAGCACAAACAATCCAACACCCTGAAATTGAAGCAGCTAAATATAATTCATTATTATTTACAGCGCCGCTCGTCCGACTGTGACGCCTGCAGAGAAAAGGGTCCATCGTTCACACCGACCCCCCGCCGGTGTGAACTCACAGGAAGTGACCACGATAAGACCTCCAGGAAGTCATTTAGTTTTTTCGCCACATGTTTAATGTCTTCAGGTGAGATAAGGAGGATCACGTGACCGACACAACAGGATGTCCCGCCGCCGTGACTCGGTGTTTTAGCGTAAATGATGTGGATTGTTGTTTTTTACAGTGTAAATAAAAGAGACTGTCAATAATTCAGTTCTTTGGACGGATAAATTCACCCATAATTCTTCACTTCCACAGCTCAACAGTGACGAAGCACGACCTCCAGCGCCGTCTTATTCCCCAAACTTTACTTCTCATTCTTTGCGAGGGGCAGGAGGTCCGGCCCGATGGTTCCGGCGCTCACGGGGGGAGTCAACGCCCGCAGAGAAGAACTTGTCAATCAAGAGAGTCACTGTTCTTCGAGATGAGGCAGAGGGCGGCGGCTCATTCCCTTCGCTTACTTCCCCCTCAGAATCTCCTCGCCGAGGTTCTCCGGGAGGAGGAGGGGAGACTGGGGAAAAACACCGGCGCCATTGTGAGCGGAAACAAAGGGCTGGTCGTCTTTCATCTCAGGATCTCATTGAGAATTAGAGGCGAGGCTGCAATAAGAGAAAGCGAAGCCAAGATAAGGAGACGGCGTGGAAATTACATTTGTTATACAACCATTTGTATCAGTCAGCAGATAACGCAGGAAATTTCTTTTCACGTTATCGCCCTCTGCAGACTTATTAGAAGACAACTGCAAAATCATCCGGATTAATTAGCACAGGACAGCCAAGCGTGGGGCGCGTCCGTCGGACCGGACGCCAGGTGAATGCTGAGACACGGCGCCCAAATCAGAAAGGCCGTCCGCCGGCACTCATCCGGAAAACAGATTGTTGTCCTGCGTTTGTTTGTAGAGGCTGTACATCAATCAGAGCGCTCCGGTGGTTTTCTTCCTCTCCCTCGACACGGTGGCGCGGCGCTGGAGAGTCACGTGTGAAGAAGAAGAAGAAGAAGAAGAGTCAGAAGGAGACGGCGGCGAGGACCGGAGGACGACTCCCGTCTGAAAACGGCTCACGGAAGAATTTTCACATTAATGAACAAAGTTTGACGATCCAGAAATCGTCACGGAGATGAAAACTTCACTTTGACTCTGACTCACGTCGACCTTCGTGCGAGGAAGGACTGGATTGATGTTGTTTTTTTCCAACACTAGAAGGAGCTTTATTCATTTTACAACCGTTGGAGTCATTTAGTCCAAATTTAGTGCCGATGAATCGACTCACGGAGATTTAACTCTAATATATCATGTTTTATCCACTAGGGGGAGATTCTGTCCAAAAATACTGTTTATCTGGCAAACTCCCCAACAGTTGGTCCTGTTCAGTCCAGATCTGGTGACCATGAATCACCTGGAGGAGATCAGTTCATCATCGGGTCTCCATCAGGTCTCCATCGGGTCTCCATCAGGTCTCCATCAGTTCTCCATCAGGTCTCCATCAGGTCTCCATCAGGTCTCCATCAGTTCTCCATCAGGTCTCCATCAGGTCTCCATCAGGTCTCCATCAGGTCTCCATCAGGTCTCCATCAGTTCTCCATCAGGTCTCCATCAGGTCTCCATCAGGTCTCCATCAGGTCTCCATCAGGTCTCCATCAGGTCTCCATCAGTTCTCCATCAGGTCTCCATCAGTTCTCCATCAGGTCTCCATCAGGTCTCCATCAGGTCTCCATCAGGTCTCCATCAGGTCTCCATCAGGTCTCCATTAGCTCTCTTGTTGGACAAAAGTCCAACAAGAGAGCTGGTCTGGGTTCTGTAGGTTCAGAACTATTGTTCAGTTTACGTTGTTCTTACATCAGAAGAAACTCAAGGCGCTTCAGACCTTCACTCTGGAGGTCAGATCTTTGGAGCCTCCAGACGGCGCCCAGCATGAATCCAGTGTTCTGGTGGAAACATCCACGAGTCCTGGAGCAGGAAGCTGATCAGAAACGCTGTTAGACGTCTCCTGAGGCGGGAATAAGATCTCAGCTGAACAGATGGCTTGTGATTTTCTCTTCACACATTTATCTTCACTTCCTGTGTGAAAGATTTAAAATTAAATCCACCCTCAGCGACCAGAGAACGAGGCGTGAACATATTGAGGAGGTGTCGGCACCTTCTCCACCTTCACGTCCTTCTAAAATAGAGCCCGCCTTCACCGGCGTCATCCCAGATCCAGGATTCAGAACCTCAGAGTTTCGTTCTGAAGAACGGCCGGAGAAGTTTCATGTTGGGCGAGAAGTAACAGGGAGTCTGGACCGGATGCACTGTAAAAAAAATAATAATAATTCTAATTCTTCATCAAAACATTACATTAAACTACCTTTTAAAAAAACAGACATATTGTCAAAACATGTTTACATAAAATCATAACTCTTTTTATCTTAAATAGTAAAAATTGTCAACAGAGAATACTGTAAAATAAAAATAAATAAATAAGTCAAATAGAAAAGAAAAGACAGTAAAATGTAAAAACATGTTTCTTCGTGTTTCTGGTCAGAATTTTACTGTAAAAATACAAACTTTAAAGGAACAATGCAAAAACGTTTCAACCACGTCGGTACTGTAAAGGTATTACTCTGTATAAAATAACCAACTTTAACCGTTTAGCAACAGCATCCCATAATTTCGACTTTCATACTTTTAGAACATTCTGCTGATAATACTTTAATATTTTAGTTATTATCCAGCGACGTGTACGAGCCTCCCTCAACTCTTTTCCACCAAAAACAACCTGGTGCTAGTTCGGTGCTTAGTTTGGTTCAACTCTTGCACCTCCTAAGAACCTTTTTGATTTTCCAACCAGCGGATCTTCTTCTTCTTCTTCGGATGTTCTGACCTCACAGCTGGAGTGACGACAGGAAAGGACCATTTCAGTCCAAAGTGTCAGAGGGACTCACATGCTGTCAGCTACTCTTCACCACCTCTTCACCACCTCCTCACCACCTCCTCACCACCTCTTCACCACGGCGCCTCCCGCCTGCTCCCGTCCAGATTACAACACTGCCATCTGCTGCCTCCACACTGACGGGTCTTCATCTTCTCAGCAGGAACACCGAGGAATGTTAAGGAGCTCTTCTGTCGGCGAGATTGATCAGCGTCCTCCTCTTCATCGCTTTTCTGCTTCAGGCCCCCAGGAGCCGAAGAACCGAGGAGCAGCGGTGATCTTCACCATCATCATCATCATCTTCTGTTCATTATATCTGAACAGACGAGATGAAAGGAAGACGTTTGGATTTAGTCTGTAACAAGATGAGAAGAATCTGAAAACAGAAGAAGAGACAGTCTCTGGAAATAAAACCTGATTTTAGACAAAAGAGATGAAACTAACTGGGAATCTGGGTTTTATCTCTATTTAAGGAAAGTGTCTCGATTTAAGTAAGACGTCATCAAACATTCGTTTTTTACCCTCAGAAGTAACTTTAGGTTAGTTACCATACAATATTATTAATATTACTATTATCATTATTATTATTACTATTACTATTATCATTATTATTATCATTATTATCATTATTATAATTATTACTATTATTATTATTTTAATTATTATTAATTTACTATTATCATTATTATTATTACTATTATTATTATCAATATAATTATCATAACTTACTTATTACACTATTGATCCCACCTCACACACTTCATCAGGAATCATCATCATCATCATCATCATCATTTCACATTATCCAAATGATGTTTGTCATCGGGGGATTACTTCCTGTTGCCAGCCGGTGGCGCCGTCACTGTAACTGAATATTGTCACATGGGCGTCTTCAGGTTGGGACTTTTGTCCAACAGGTGAAGTCTGGGCCGGATTGGCTGATGGACAGCGAAGTGAAGACGATTTGACGTTTTATCAAAACATCCCATGTTTTATCAATATTTGCGCGCGATAACATCAAAACTCTTCATCAAAACTCTTCATCAAAACCTCAAGCTGTTGATAACTATTAAACCTCATGGTCTTAAGATGTTTTTCACCAAATTTGACGTTGATCGGGTTAAAGTTCTCGGATGCGTTCGTTAAAATCGAATGCATGAAAATGAGAGAAAAACATGGCCGACTTCCTGTTCGGATTACCTCGTCCTTCCGCTCGACATTTTGGTCGGTCCTGATGTGATGAACATGAGCATCAAATGAAACAAGGTCCAGGGCCTGCCGTTTCTTTTAACGGGTCTAGGGGGCGCTGTGGTGCCTTTGCTGGGGCCAGTGATGAAAGTTGGTTCTTGAGCCAGAATGAAGTCGGGCTTCAGTTCCTGTTTTGCGTTCCAGGCTCCCATGAACCATGAACCATGAACCTAGGAACCGAGGAACCGAGGAACCGAGGAACCAAGGCTCCACCGCCAGCAGCGGTGATCTTCCCTCGGCTTTGTCCGTGCGTCGTCACCAGGCTCCCCGAGGAAACGCCGTAGAGCAAAATTACCTTTTTGATGCAGCGTGTTTAATATTAAACCTGCAGGATGGGCATTAAATTAGTCTTAATCCTCGAAGTGGACTTTAGGATGAAAGTTTACGATGTGTTCTCGGTTCTCTGCAGGGATGTCCATTCAGCTAATCCCCCCCACACACACACACACACACACACACACACACACACACACACACACTCACACACACACACACACACACACACACACGGAGAAGGTCCGTATCTCTCAAGTGCCTCATAAACCCGGAGAACCATTCAGCCGCTCCGGTCAGAACTCCGGACACTGATTAATGCAAAAGCTGTGGAATATTAGCCTTCACTTTAGATTCCTGACTCCTGGGGGGGGGGGGGCAAAATATATTCATCACAGGAAAGCTGGTTAAAGTCGTGTTCAGTCATGCAGAAGAAACTTCTTCTTACTATGTTTCCGTTTCCATGAGTGTATCTACTCTACAGCTTCACAGAACATTCTAGAACTATACATCAAATATGTCGTTTGATCCAAACTGACCTGAAAATCCATTTTACTCACCATGTCCTGTTTTTATAGTTTACTGTGTGAGTCCAACCTGTTACCGCGGCAACGCCACCACTATTCACACGGAGAAACAGTCCAGGTTCATACAGTGAAACAGTCCAGGTTCACACAGTCAAACAGTCCAGGTTCACATAGTCAAACAGTCCAGGTTCACACAGTGAAACAGTCCAGGTTCAGACAGAGAAACAGTCCAGGTTCACACAGAGAAACAGTCCAGGTTCATACAGTGAAACAGTCCAGGTTCATACAGTGAAACAGTCCAGGTTCACACAGAGAAACAGTCCAGGTTCACACAGTGAAACAGTCCAGGTTCACACAGAGAAACAGTCCAGGTTCATACAGTGAAACAGTCCAGGTTCACACAGTGAAACAATCCAGGTTCACACAGTGAAACAGTCCAGGTTCATACAGAGAAACAGTCCAGGTTCACACAGTGAAACAGTCCAGGTTCATACAGTGAAACAGTCCAGGTTCACACAGTGAAACAGTCCAGGTTCATACAGTGAAACAGTCCAGGTTCATACAGTGAAACAGTCCAGGTTCACACAGAGTAACAGTCCAGGTTCACACAGTGAAACAGTCCAGGTTCACACAGTGAAACAGTCCAGGTTCATACAGTGAAAAAGTCCAGGTTCACACAGAGAAACAGTCCAGGTTCACACAGTGAAACAGTCCAGGTTCACACAGAGAAACAGTCCAGGTTCACACAGAGAAACAGTCCAGGTTCACACAGTGAAACAGTCCAGGTTCACACAGAGAAACAGTCCAGGTTCACACAGAGAAACAGTCCAGGTTCACACAGAGAAACAGTCCAGGTTCACACAGAGAAACAGTCCAGGTTCACACAGAGAAACAGTCCAGGTTCTCACAGGTTCTACGTCTCTGTCTAAACTGGTAAATTCATCATATTTAAAATGATCACAGCCACAATAAAAGAATGATATAATAAATAATAATATTTATCTCCTTTCTCCTGAAGGACTTTAAACTCAAGGACTGACAGCAGATCTCACAAACGTGATCACGTGACCTCCCGCGGGTCTCATGGGCAGCAGTAACATCAGACCCTGGTCAGAACCCCAGCTCTGATGGGACCTTCATCTCAGACACGTCCCTCCTCCAGAGTTCATGTCCTCCCTCCTCCAGCAGCTCCGTGGGACTCCTCCAGGAGAGGCAGCATCAATTATTCACGCTCCTCTTGTCTGAGCAGATCGGATGCTTTTACCGAGACCGGCTCCTTCCAGCTCCCAGCATGCATCTGGCCTGTGCTGCCCGCAGACGTCCGCGCCCAGGAGGACCGAGCCAGACTTTGAGTAACCTCCAAAACACTTTCTCTCTCTCAGATCACGTCCGGGTGTTTCAGCCACCTCCACAGAAACATGGAGTATGACTTCACGAGAGTTACGTCCTAATATTAGGAAAATAAAGTCATCATTTTAGGAGGGAAAACGAGGAACGTGGATCATCTCGTCAAAATACATTTTTACAACATAGAGTGGACAAATCAAGAAGTATTCAATCTTTTGGCACACAGTAAGACAGGTGAGTCTCATGTCTCACCTGTCTACAGACACCACACTGATAGCTGTGGAGATATTTCAGGTTTATAAAACGTGACAGTAATCCTGTAATCTCCACATTATAAATAATGAAACATCTCAGCTGACCTGCGTCTGTCTGTCTGTCTGTATATATACATACATATATACGTATATATATGTATGTATGTGTATAAACAAACACACAGATCATGTATCACATCTATGGCATTGATCAGTATGTATTTATTCCAGCTCTCTTCCTCTGACCGTGAACTCTGTTGGTGTTCATTGGACTTTCACAAACACCTGTATATTCTTCATTTGTGATTTTACACATCAAACACGAGGGACGGGATCCTTTGTTCTTCCTCCTCCACGGCGGTACCAGACGTAGAAGAAGGAAATAATTGAAATGCAGGTCTTGGATGTGGCGCGGCCTCCTCGCCGTCCTCTGGTGGGAAACCTAACGTCGTGAGATCAGACCCATAAATGTGGGAACGGTTCCCTGCTAGAACATAGATGTGTCTCACGTTTGAAAGAGGGAGGTCCTGAAATAAATATTTCATCCTTCATCTTCAAGTTACCTTTATTATTAGTTGTACAGTGGAGCCATGACCCCTGACCTTTATTCTCCTGTGACTTCCTGGATCAACCTTCTCCGTGTTCTTGGAGGATCTGTCGGTCCACTTCTGTGAAGGTTCTCAATTGTTCCAGAACTTCTCCATGTGTAGATGTGTCTCACTGTGGTTCTGTGAAGTACCAGAACCGTAGAACCCTTCTCTTCTGGAGTTTCTGTTGATTTTGGCATATTGTGCTGTGAGACGTAGGAGCCAACTTCCTGCTTCTGAAGATGAGGATGGTCTCCTGAAGTGATGATGTGGTCGAACAGGGCTGGTGATGATCCGTTCTGGCTTGGTCCGGTCCACTGGAACCAGTTTTTCATGCACTTTGGTAGTTTTTAGGATTTAGTCTTTGAGGGGGCGGAGCATCTTTCACACAGGTGGAAAAAAGATCTCTGGTTTGGTTTAATAAACAAACATATATTTTAAAACCTGTATTTCATGATAACTAAAGTTGTTTTAAATTAAATTTTGTTTGAAGATTGGACTCAGTTTATTCTGTGATAAACAAAACAAAAAAAAAGAATTATTTTTTAGTCATCAGCCATAACATTAGAACCAATCACCGGTCATAATCTTTTGGCTGATCAGTGTAACATCTTTCATCATTGAGGGAACCGTTACAAAAAATGTATATAGTATAAAAACCATGGATCGGCCAAAACATTAAAACCAGTAGTTGTATTGTAAATATAAATTGTGGTGAAAAAGAAACGGCACATATTTATTTCTGGTATCCATGAATGTTGAGAGTGGATCAGAACCCGGGTCAAACTCTCGTCATGAGGATATGAAAGAGGAAGAGAAAGAACGTTTCCTACAGTCAACATTTATTCTTTCCACACATACATAATATTTAGGATGTACAACAGATGGATTCTGGGAACTCCTTCATTTGAGCCAGATGAATCTGTCCCCGACGTCGGCGTTATAACCAGGAGCGTACTTCTTCCCGGGAAGCTAGGAAGAAAACAACAGCAGCCGTTAGAAGAGAAGACGGACATTTAGAACGACCGACGGAGCGACCGACGGAACGACCGACAGAACGACCGACGGAACGGCCGACGGCTCGGACTCGTCACGGAGGATGATCAGGCAGAGGAGAAGTCAAACTGAGAATGAAGTCTCTCTGATTGGAATCGCAGAAAGAATCTAATCAGAATTAGAGGGAGAAATAAATATGTGAAGGATTTAAGAAAAGAGGAAATGAAAACCTGGGAAGTTTCACTGTTTACACCTTGAAAGGCTTTGATGTCTTAAGAATGTAACTAGATAGATTTTCTGTCTTTGACATGTAACTCGGGGGCTTTGATGTCTTCGACTCCTGACTATTTCATTTCTTGCGTGGAGACTCGTCACGTTTACTCGCTGAGCAGATTCACATTTTTCACTTTTCCCACCCGGTATTTTGCGGTTTCTGGCGGCTAACAGTTCGGTCCTGAAGGAAGCCGCGCGCTTTGATGTTTAATTTGCATATTTACTCACAGACGGACGCACACACACATGAAGACGATGTGGAAGAAGACATTCAGTCATAGTGATGATACACGATGAAGTGACGGCGGTTCCGACGGACGTCCTTCCCTGACTTTGCTTCGCCGACTGAAACGTGGCGAGGGAGATTACGGCGCCACAGTTCCCCGCAGAGAATCCGGGTTGAGAACTAAATGTCAGGTCGCAGCCTCCTGTAGCATTATGGGGCCTCATTTTCACAGCAGGGGGGAGACAAAAAAAGTCTCCAGTCAATAAACAGAAAAGGTCAGAGGCAAATGTTTCGCTGAAAGACTGATGATACCGAACGCCTCCTGGAATATTCCACATCTGGCATTTGCCTTCTTGTAAGTACGAGTCGCTCGATATTTCAGCCCAGGAAAATGAGTTCCGGCGCCGCCAGAGCGGCGCAGGTGTCAGGCAGCAAAGGGTAGAGAAATATAATGATTCGCTAGGAGGAGGAGGAGGAGGAGGAGGAGGAGGAGGGAGGCGTTCCTTCCTCCTCAGTGACCGTAGGTCTGATAAAGTGCTGATTCTGAGCTTATATGAACGTACGCTCCAATAAATAAATCCAACTCATTCGCTCATCCTGCAGGATGGAACAGAAGTAAAGACCCATCCACAGCTTTTATGTCCCTTCATCATCGGCGTGGACGGGAGCGTCTCCGCAGACACAACTGCCTCATGGCTGAACCAGCGACTCTTTAGTGAATCGCTGTCGAATCACAACAAGCCACGCCCCCTCATACGTAGTGAGGCCCACAACGAGATCAGTCCGTTTCTAAGAAGTTCTGAGACATCAAAGGGTCGGTGACAGTCACTTCCTGTGTGAAAGACCGCCCCTTCCCATCACACACACAACCTGCACATTGTTTCAGGACCGGATTGAAAGTGTTTCACATCAGTATATTTGCTGCTCATCTATTGGACCCAACAGAATCTGCTGTCGGATGAAGAAGAAGAGCAGCGAAGGCAGGAAGTCAGAGTTCAGGTTTGGCTCCAAAACAATCTTTGATTAGCTTGAAGAAAAAAACCTCACAGCTTTTGGGATGTTGAACCGAAGCCGCCGTCTCGCATCGAAATTCTGACCGGGACATCTGTGATCCAAACGAACGGAGGCAGTGGAACCGACCAGCCATTGAGTTCTGCGTCGTCTCAATCTGCCGTCTTCAGACACTAAAACCAACCATAACAATAAAAACCCGTGATTACGCCGCTGAGTGGACGATAAACGCTCCGTCAGCGTTCCTCAGGTGAAAGCAGCCGTGGAGGACGAAGGACGGGTTCTGGTGTTCCTCTCAGAAGAGACAACAGATCCAAAAAAGAAACACGCCGTCTGTTTCATGCTGCGTCTACGTCCCATCAAAGATCTCAGGAGGTCAGGAGGCACCACTCAGTGTCCTAACAGGAGTCCAAACGTCTTTACGTTTGTGTGAAGCTGCGTTTCTAACAACTGAAACGCTTTTATTTAGACACGTTACACAATTATCTACAAGATCAAAGCAACACTGTTAAGTTTTAATAACAATAATAACATAAATAAATAATAATAGGATTTATATGGAGCACCTTTCAAGAAACGCTTATATAGTAGGAAGAAAGAAAAAGAAATAAATCGTGATAACAGCGTTGGCAGAGTTTGCTGAGGTTACGTTCTTCGTAATCAGCTGGTGTTTGAGGAAGAGGAGCACTGACGGCTGTTTTCACGGCTGACTCCCCCTTTTTTTTTTCTTGAAACTTTTAGAGTCATTATTGATAGCATGCGTACGTTCCTACAGCGACCTCCAGGTCGGCTCTGCCCCCTTGTTAGCTTTAGCCCCTCTGCTAATGTTAGCTTCTCGAGGCGTAACCTGTTCCTGTCGGTGATTACCTTTGGAGTTTCTGAGTTTGTTGAAGGACGTTTTCGGGGACGTTCCTCCTCTACAAATTATGATCCTTGTGTTTTCTTCACTCAAATGACTTAAAATGATAAATGAAAAGTGTTTCCTACAAACGTCACACGTCAATAGTATGCATGAAGATCCTGCCAGACCTTTAGAACAGGAAATGATCTCTACAGACGGGTGGAACCTCCTCCTCCTCCTCATCATCATCATCACAAAGCTACGCAGCCTTCCGTCTACGTTCACATTTGAGCGTTAAATACTTTATTCTAGCGTTTTATTTAAACACAAGACATTATAAATGTCACCATTTAAGAGGTTGAGTGTTAAAAATAGTAAGAATGGATAAGTTATAGTAAGTATAAAGGAAATGTAAGCTGTATTGACTGAATGGCGTGACTCAGAACGCCTCATCAGAACCAAACCCAGACTCTGCTGACTCCTAGAACCTGTCGTGGTTCTAAGCCAAAACATGAGACACGCGTCTTTACGTACCGATTTATAGGTGTAGAACTTTTCATCGAAGTCGTGGGCTCCGATAGTTATCTCTGGAAGAAACTTGGGTATGTGGGTCAGACACGCCACCCGCTGTTTGTCCTCCACGCTGTAAAAAACACAGACACAAAAGGAAATAGTTGAAAAGCTGCTTGTAGCGGCGAGAGGGGTGTGTCCGCAGGAAGCATCAGGACACGTCGCCGCAGGACTCGTTTCAGCTGAATACAGTTTTTAACTATATTCAGTCTGACACGCTGGCATTAATGGGACTGGACCGACCCGCGGGTCGTCCTCCGTGCGATTCACAGTTCTAGATGGAGACGTTTTGGGCCGGTGGAGAACTCACAGCATCCGCATGTGGTGGTAGGAGACGTCGTCCTGCTCCAGCCACGGCCCCTTGTCAAACTTCAAATACTCGATGTCTTCCGCCACCTGTGGACAGACGCAACAAATCAGGTGTTTGTCCTCGCGGGGGGCAGAACCCCACTGAAGGACCCGGCGTCTCTCACCCGTTCCACATCTTGGCCTTTGGTCGCATCATAAACAAGAACTTCAGTTGTTTCACTGAAAGAAGAGAAAAAAAGTTACGCTGGAAAGTTAGAGTAACCAGACAACAATCACATTTCCACCAAGGCCCGGTTCTGACCGGTGCCTCATTAGAACCACCAAAAAAACATGGAACCTGGAGGTGAGATTCTCCAAACCGACTCAAACCTTTTTGGCATCGACGTCAGAAGACTGACCTGATTTGGGGAAGAAAGGTCTTCTTGTAGGAATCCTCGATGCTCTTCAGATACGACAGGGGAACGTTCTGGAGATGGGGCTGAGCAGAGACACTCCGCTTTAATCAAAGCTCAGACGTATAAATTCACAACCTAGTTCATCACACCGACGTCTCCTTTGGAAGTTTGAACCCTACGGAGAGACCGGCGTCTCGGCGAGGGCGTGTCCGTACCTTGGCGCTCTGCTTCAGCGTCTTCTGCACCTCCTCGGCCGGATGATCGATGTAGATGGAGAGGTGAGGCGGCAGGAACTCACAGATGCTGATGCCTTTGATTTCGTTGTAGTGCTGAACACCTGGAGACCAAGCAGACATCCACTTAACATCTGTGAAACATCTGGACAGCTGCCTGTTTTTAATGACGCGCGTGAAAGAAGTACATTTAAATGTATTTTATTTATGGTGGGGGGGGGGGTTTAGGAATGTCGACAAAAAAGATTGAATTGGAAAGTGAATAATTTCATATTTGATATATTAGGACTATTATTTAGTTATATCCTGATACGAGACATGAGTCTAATCTGATGGGATTGGGGAAAAAATATTGATGACACAAAACATGGCTGTATTTAACGTGGTCATATTTTACCGTTACGCAGACGCCAATAATCTATATTTTATTATATTAACTAAAAGTATAAATTGAACCTTTTGGCACTAGACTGGAACATCAGCTTCTTCTACAGTCCACTAGATGGAGCTGTTTCTAAGGAATATTCTTAACACACTGTTACTATGCAAGACATCCACACTAATGTTAGCCTAATTTTCTTTATTATTATTATTATTAGTAGTAGTATTATTATTATTCCATCCACAACTTTAAACTCCTTCATACTTTAAGATATAAACAAACATTGAACTATTAAAACCAGCTATTACACCAAATGTGTGCTATTACTTTTTACATTTAAACCTTTCAAAGATATTAAGTATTGTAAGAATTTCACCATTGAAATGGATGGAGCATTAACCAGAATGCCGAGCGATATTAGACCATGAGTTATATGACGTTATTTTATGTAGCTGATGTTGTTGTTGTTGTTGACGGTAATACTCACACTCTTTCCGGATGTATCCCTCTTTGAACATGGCCTCCAGGAAGACCATGTCACTGAAGGGAGAACGCTCCAGAACCACACCTTGACCTGAAAACACAAACCGTCCATGACCATATATCTATCAGTTTGCTGCTCCTCTTCATCAGACATTGAATGCCTACGAAAAACACGTTAACAGACGTTAATGAATGACAACAAAGACTGTTTCTAAAAAAAACAAACATCTTCATGATGTCCCGTCTGAGAATAATGGATGTCCAGAACAAGCTGAGGCAGAAACTCTCCTTGTCTCTCCGTTTAGTGCTGTGATGGAACATCAGG
Source organism: Lophius americanus (assembly GCA_037951165.1). Classification (NCBI taxonomy): domain Eukaryota; kingdom Metazoa; phylum Chordata; class Actinopteri; order Lophiiformes; family Lophiidae; genus Lophius; species Lophius americanus. Next base: position 839,833 of record JBBDHG010000245.1, read on the forward strand.
TTAATTATGAAAATAATTACACTTTAACTTAACATACCTGCAGGTGAAGCTCTGCATCTCTCTCTACCTCATATCTCTGCCTGTTCCCTCTCTATCTATCTTTCTACAGCAGACGAGTGGCTCGTTAAGTGTCTTTGAGTCGCACTGTGGGCCCACCATTCAAATGATACTGACACTAAAGGATCACCAGGAGCTGGGTTGACCCACGCAACTGTGTAGTTTGAGTATAGAAGGGAGCGGGCCGGTTGTAGTGTTGATAATTGAAAATCATTTTTAGTTCATTTTCAGACGGCGGCGTGATGCAACAGTTCAACGGGTTAGTGGGAAACACTGTGATCGCAGCGAGCACGGCGTGCTCTGACCCTTGTCAGTGGACCGCGCTGTAGTAATCTATGAGGTGCAATACCTGTGGTGAGCATGTGTTCGATGGCGTCCGAGTACTGAAGCAGCCTCATCAGGTACATCCACAGCTGCAGTCTGTAGCTGTTCCCATCTGTAGCTTTCGGGTCCATGTAGAATTTCTCAAGGCTGCACATCCCGTTGAAATCGACAGGAAGTGGCTCCTTCTCCCCGGTCATAATGTCTAAGTAGAAGGTATCAGGCTCGGGCATGTAGCGCATCCCTGCACACACGGGATCACAAGTTATTGCTTATATCATCCACATTGTAGATAACAGCTCATTCAATGATGTTTACATATAGCTCTGACTAAAATGGCAAAACATATTTAGCAAATTTGTTATCTTTCACTTATGTCATCAAGAAATCTGATGAGATCCGGATCTTATTTCCCGGAGAAACCCACTACAGAACATCCACATTCAAACACATCTAGTCCAAACAGGTCCGTTTCAGTGGAAGTAGAAGTTATCCCAATACTAGAATCAAAAATGAAAGCCGGGCTCTAGTTTCTGGTGCCGTCAAGCAAGATGAAAGGAAAATACCTGCCATCCGAAAACGCTCTGACAAAGGCCAGTGTGCCGCAAAATATCTCTCTCAGTCTCTCAACCCTTTTATTTCCTACTGTTGCCTTCATAACAAGAGTATCTCGGACCCAGACGACTCTAGACCACATCACACCATCGGTAAGCAGATTTTGATTTTCTAAATTATTCCCACCCAATAGAGCACCTTGTTCACAAAGCGAGACTCAACACACACATTTTTTCAAATACCTGCCATCGACTGAATGACGACGAACCCGAGGGAGTCCCAGCTGTAATGCATGCTGGTTCAATCACAAACCAAGTATCCCTAAAGGGAGACACTCACCCATCTTCTCGGCGAGCTTCTGGGCCAGCGCCCCTTTTCCTGAGGCCAAGTTTCCATCCACAGAGATAATTTTGCTGTGGTTATTTAACCGTGGCGTCGTCCTCTCACCCATGATGTAAGACAACCACCCATAACGTAGATTTTTCACTGGGGTGGTGTGAACACCTGCCTGGATGACAAAACAAAGATAAATGGTGACGTAGGATTAAAACAGTAATAGGAACATAACTAAGTAATTAAATGTAAAACAAGATAACCTGAATGATTTACTCAAGTGTTGCACCTTATCTAATAAGTGTGTATTGAACTCAAACAGTATTTGACCGTTAGTATTATATTATTACAGTTAGATTAATTTGACTATTAAGTATTTCTGTGTTCTTGCTGTGGATGTGTAAGGATGAGGTAATCTAACTACTTTATGATGTTGAGTATTTTAATATATAAGATCAGCATTAAACGTTAAGAATCACTGTCTTATAAGCACAGTATACATCTAAAAAAAAGTCTACTTTTCATAAGCCTTTGTAAGACTTTTGTGACATTTTCCAGATTTTGTGAAGCTGTGATTTCAACTTAACTACATCTGGCAACTACATCTTATCTATAAGTTGGGCTTTCTAAGATGTTGTTCATAGTATATTGCATTGTGAACGCCAGATGTGACATCATTGTTAAGGTTTACAAAGTGTTGAGATCTCAAATTAGGAGTTTACACTGACATTTTACCTGAAACTGTACATGCCAACATTTGGCCCATTTAGATTAACTAAAGTAGCTTGAAGATAGGGTAAAACCTCAACCTCCCTGAGTGCAAGAGTCATATATACATCAATAAAACTAATCCCACACTTACTACAACAGAGTGACAGTTTATTCATCTGTGCATTTAGGCCGTAATCTCTCAAAAACATCATAAACAAACCAGCTTTTAGTGGCCGATTGTGATGCTAGCAGTTGGCATGCTAGCTAGCAGAGTTAGCATGCCCTTGTAAAACTGAAAGGATTATGATGCTAGATAAAGAAATATGTCCGGGAATTCTCTGTCTTTACCTTTTGGATAATGTTCGCCGATTTAAAAGCAGCAGCTCCCGCTGGGATGACCAGTCGGATCACCCTCAGGGCCATTTTCACCCGTCCTCCAAAGACTTGACCCGAAAAATCAACCGACACCTAGAATATACGTCACAGGGAGGCGGGACCTTCACTAGCGCTGTCTCATTCATTATACGTATGACTGAGGTCTGTCTAGTCACTGCCTGATTGTATTACATGTAACTAAACGCCCGAATGACTCAAACTTAAAGGAAAAGACTTACGCAGTCAATTTAAATTAAATATAACCATTGAAGGACGCTGATGGATCAGAAGTATAATTGTTTTGGGTTATTCTGGTTCCAGTTGATAACTTACTTTCGGATAACGTTAGAAGTCAAGAAATTAATATTTTGGCGTATAAAGCTATTACACGAAATAGTTAAATTTCTCCTGTAATTTATTTTATCTCCTTTTTTTCCCCCTCTACTACACCTATTTATTAATGTACCCGTATTATCAATCTTTTAAAATAACATAGCTGACTGTAAAGTCACCTTTGTGTCAAAATAATCCTTTTGCCTGTCTGAATTATTAATGCCTATAGTGTGATTGTAGCATCAATCAATAAATTGATTGTTTTTACAATCCATTTATAATCATATGTGTCTCCGTTAACTCGATTTCATCTCCTCCTGAGAATAAATATTGGACTCAAAACATGTTTAACCAAATGTTTCGATACTGATATTTCACCCCACCCTAAGCCCCCTGGGATTACCGCAGCAGCAGCCTGACAGTCGTCCGTTTTTCCACCAGTAGATGGTGGGATAGATTTCTATTAGTCAAACCTGTTTCACCACTGAAGTCAGCAAATTCCAATGTCGATTCTTATTAACGTTTGTTCGGTTATGTGACGGTTTGACAGGAGAAAATAGGTGAGAACACAAATTGGCAACTGTTGAGGACAAGCCCAGATGTTGGAATCCCTGATGTTTGCAGGATCAGATAACGAGTGGAGTGATGGATTGGAGCAAAGCCCTGAATCAGATGGGATAGGCCTGTTTTATGAAGACGAGGAGAAGTCGCACTGACCACCAGACATGAAGTGGGTGTAAACAATACTTGACGGATGATCGTTTTAGGAATGAGAGATATACCAGAAAATAGAAGAAGACCACCTAAAACCTTCAGCCTGTCACCGTAGGCATGTGGCTCAGCAGCTATTTCCTGTGGAGAGGAGGAGAAACCACCTGACAGCAGATTGCACCGCCTCATATTTCATAGAAATCAGAATTATTCACACACCCACGGCAGAAACCTGCATTCAGTGGATAAACCCGTCTCTGTTGGAGTCCAGCCGACACCGAGGACGTTGCATCATGTGGTAGAATCAGGACAAAGCTTTAATAAACATATAAACATTCTCACGACGTGAGCTGGGCAGATCCGCCTGCAGCGCTGGACGCAGCGGTTCCGTTAACGGCTTTCGTTCCATAACAGGAAGGTTTTGGGTCCGTTTTCCAGCAGGAATCCGACTGTGGTTGAACATTTATGAGGATGGAGACGGGTCCTGGATCGGCCATGCATCAAAATAAAATTAGGTTTATTTCATCTGCACAGTTTTCCCTTACGACATCTTTTTTTAATTATTTGTTTTGCTGAAGTATCCAGCTGTGGCAACTGAAGCATGACTAACGCAGTGAAGGTCACGCTCAGGACTTCTTAAGAGTTCTGGGGAAAGTTTGTGGCCTTCTTTGGAGATGAGACAGGGCGTGTTTACTTTTACAACATGTAACCAAAAACTGCCTTTTTTCCAGGAGAGCGGTGAGCGGCGCTGCCTCACAGCGAGAAGGTTCTGGTCCGAATCCAAATCTTGGAGATTTCTGAGTTTGGTCTGGTCTCCTCCCAAGTCCACAGAGATGCAGGATAAGTTCCTTTCTTCTCCTCCTTCTGAGAGTTTCCCCTCAGGGGTCTCCACTGTCTCCATCTCCCCCAGTCCTCTTCATCGACCGACCAACTGAATGTCCTCTCTCACCACATCCAGAAACCTCGTCTTTGGTGGACATCTCCAGGGAAGCAAGGTGAAAGGCAGTCTGTGTGAAGTGGAGGGCAGAGGAGGACACACACACACACACACACACACTCACACACACACACTCACAGACACACTCACACACACTCACACACATACTCACACATAGTCACACATACTCACACTTATACACACACTCACACACACACAGGCACACACTCACACACACACCCACGCACACACACACACTCACACACATACTCACACACACTCACACACATACTCACACATACTCACACATATACACACACTCACACGCACAGAGACACACGCACTCACACACACACATACACACACACTCACACACACTCTCACACACACAAACACACGCACACACAGGCACAGACTCACACACACACTCACGCACACACACACTCACACACATACTCACACATACACACATATATACACACAAACACACACACACACACACACGCACAGACACACACACACACTGACACACACTCACACACACATACACACACACACACACTCACACACTCACACACTCACACACTCACACTCACACTCACTCTCACGCACAGACACACACACTCACACACACACACGCACAGACACACACACTCACACACACGCACAGACACGCACACACACTGACACACACTCACACACACATACACACACACACACACACTCACACACACACTCACACACACTCACACACACACACACACGCATAGACACACACTCACACACACACACGCATAGACACACACTCACACACACACACGCACAGACACACACACACACACACACACACACACACACACACACACACACACGCACAGACACGCACACACACTGACACACACTCACACACACATACACACACACACACACACTCACACACACACTCACACACACACACTCACACACACACACACACGCATAGACACACACTCACACACACACGCACAGACACACACACACACACACACACACACACACACACACACACACACACACACACAGGAGCCAGAGTAATTAGTGGATAAGTGAAACAACAATGCTCCACATTCAGGTCTCAGCTGAAACCCTGTGAGGCCGGCTGAAGGGTTTCTGTGAATCTCGCTGCCAAATCTCTCCTGCTTTTACTGCATCTTTTATTTCTCCCTGCAGTTCTTAGTCGCTTTAACAGAACCAGCAGGGAGGAGGTCCGTCTGCACCGCCTATCATTAAAGCGGCTCAAGAGCTGGGGCAAGGGAAAACAACACGGGGTACATTCCGTGCAGAAATAGTCGATCGGAGCTTTTTATTCTGTCTCCAAACAACAAACAACATTAGAACGTAGAACGATCTCGTCCTACTGAATGTTTACGCAGTTTGATTCAATCTGAGCCCGGCAGCGGGGCTTCGGAGAAACCTCTTGACGGACTTCCACCGGCCCACGCCCAGAACCGTTTCCTGTCAGCGTGGTTCTTGAGTCAGAGCTGTGATGTTACACAAACTCCTTCGTCTGAGGGAACCGGAGGAACAACAGCAGGAAATCATCTTCTTCAGTTTTGCAATTATCTCTTCCAACAGCATTCTGTCCAAACCCGGGTCTTTGTTTGTGTGCCTGTTTGTCATTCAGCACTGAAAAGGTTCTAGATTCAGTTTTGGATCAGCTCACGCACATTCAAACCTCACTTTACTAAAATCTGAATTCTTTTACTTTCATGTGCTTTTTTTTTTTCTTTAAAGACCTTTTTCTTTTTCTGAGGTCTGGCGTGTTCCTTCCTCCCGCCTCCTGCTGGTTCTGATGGTTATCTGATGGACCGTTTAGACGTTATTGTTGAGACACTTTGGTAAATAATGTTCTTTAATCACGCCTCTTAGGTTCCTGAGGAAACAAAACAAAAACATTTATCTCTTACGCTTCTTATTGTCTAAGAAACTCAAACTGATGTTCCCTGAGGAGCTTCTCCATCGTCAAGAGCAGCTGTGGGGTTGGACTTGTGGGCGTGGTCACTCGTAACGACGCACCCTCTATGGCTCGAAGGAGGACTCAGAAGATACACCTTTTCCACCAAAAAGAACCTGGTGCTAGCTAGGTGCTTGTGCTAGTGTCAGTGCTTAGTTGGTTCAAGTAAGAACCTGTTTGCTATTCCATGGGTAAAGGAGCCAAGTCGGAGCCACGCCATTACGTCTCCGTATAACGTCATTAGTTCATGACCAGCGAAGAGTCGGTGCTTGTCTGGCACCAGTTTTGAGAGCCAGGAGCTGGTGCTTAGGCTGTTGAAAAGCAAAATAACTCGTGCTAAATCAGGCTCTGGCTCTGAACTAGCCCTGGAACCAGCTCGGTGGAAAAGGGGTATCTCTTACCCATCATAGAGTCAATTTGGCCCCAAAGTTGGGATGTGAACCCAGAACCTACTGCCTGTGAAACAACACTCCACTGATCGGACTCCTCGAGACGTTTGTTGGCGCTGAAGCCGGATGATGACATCACCGTCTAACAGCATGTGGGACACATGGACACAGTTATATTATTTATTTATTTACCTCCAGTATTTAGTACGTTTTTACTAGAAACAAGTAGTACTGGGTTCTCTCCCTCTGGCTGCCCACCAGAACCACCTTCTCACTGCCACTCTGGATTCAACCGCCCCTCTGGAAACTCTGGCTACGACCTGATGTTCTGATGTTTCTGCTGCTGGGGTCCAGGGCGTGATGGAGCCCCTCCTTCTTCTCACACGCCATTCTTCCCGTCCCACAGGGCCGCCGTCCTCTTTCTCCTCAGGCCACTCCCTGTTTGAAAAGCTTTCTGCAGTTCGCACGGTGCTGGTGCCCGACAGAATATCCATCCAGATGGTACCGGTCCGACGGTTAGCTCCGCGGCACCAGGAAAGCTGAGATGGAACCGGCCTCCAACCTCACAATGGCAAAAGTGAAAAGGCGTCTGCTGCAACTTCCTGTAACTGCTAACAACTAACAGTAAAGTGACTTGGGGGTGGAGTTTGGGGCTCAGTGGGCTGAACAGAGACGCTGAAGTGGAAGTTCCAGGAGAAGAGCGGCTTCAGAGTATCTGAGAGATACTCAGAGTTTGTCGGTAGATTTAGAGGCTGGCAGTAACTCAGACATTAATGGAGGAACCTGCAGGAGGTTTTTACCAGACCCAGGGTTCTGTTGGGCCTTCGTGGAGGTTCTTTTCTGACTTCTTTTTCCAGCGGTTGATAAATGTATATATTTGTCTGCTGCACATAAATCCTGCTGTGAGCAAAAGGAAAGAATCCATCACAGAGAACATCTGATGTTTTTTGTCCAGGCGGCCGATTCTCCGGCCTCAGCGCCAAACTATCGGGCCGTGACTTCTTCTCTGGACAACCTGAGCCGTCGACGATGACAGGATGGATCCAATCAAAAGGTGAAAGAGGAGAGGGTTGTAATGAGATGGAGGGACGTTAAGAAGAGTGTGGAGGTCTGAGGGTCCAGGATGAAAACCTCTGCTGGAGCTGAATGAACCCGGTTCTAAAGTTAGTGTGAAGTGGAGGCATGGTGCCGGCCTCTGATGGCGGAGCACCGGTGGCTATCACGCAGGAATGCATCGGATAAACAAGCATGCGAAATTGGTTAAAACACATGGGAACATTTGCACGGAGCTTAGCAGCGACCACACGCCAGAACCTGTGGTACCGCAGCTGCCATGTCCACAATCCCAATTCCCCTCAGCGCCCGGCTGCTTTATTTACCCTGCTGTCTGGAAACCCGGTCCCGTCACAGTCGCACCTTCCAGTGAGATCCAAACCGGACCCCGTTAAAGGCAGCGTTAAAGAAAATAGAAATAGAAAATCTCCCCGGTGATTAAAGATTAAAGAAGAATTGTCGAGGCGAAACTTTAAGCTGCAGATTCTTCATGTTCAGCCTGGAATTTCACTCTTTGATGCTTTTTGGGTCGAACCCCAGAGTGTAAAAAGAAAATATTCAATGAGTGAAGAAAAGAGTTCAACCACTAACCTAAACTAACTATTTTTATGTCTTAATCTATTACTGTAAAGTGCATTATAAATTAAATGTATTATTATTATTATTATTACTTTAAAGAAGTAGTTGAAGTAACTTCATCAATCATCTTTTCTTCTCTTTACTTTTTACTCTGCCTGATTTTACCCAGAATGCATTAAAAAGTCAATCAAACATCTTTTAGCGCGGCTCATTGAGGAAGTCAGAGAAGATCCAAAGAGGACAAGCGAGGACCTGCAGACCACTCTCACCTCAGTAAAGGTCAGAGGTCCTTAATCCTGGACTGAATTTACCCACAACACACCTTGATGACCCTCAGAGCTTCTGGGGGAACCTTCTCTGGAGTGATCAGTGGAAAGTGGACCCGTTTGAAGACGGGGGTCCTGGTCCATGTGGTGGAAACCAAACACAGCGTTCTACCAGAAGAACATCAGCCCTAACCCAACATGGAGGTGGACGTGGAATGTTGTGGAGATGTTCTGCTGCTTCAGGACCAGGAAGACTCGCCATCATGGAGGCAAACATGGATCCTACTGAAGGAGAATGTCAGGTCATCGGTCCATGAGGTCATCAATCTGTGAGGTCATCAGTCCGTGAGGTCATCAGTCCTTGAGGTCATCAGTCCACACAGAAGAGCATGTCCTCTGAATGGATTGGAAGGAGTAGAGGGAAGGAAGGAAAAAAGGAGAAAGGGAAATATTTGGAAGGAGGTATTGAAGGAAGGAAAGAAGGGAAGGAAGAAGGGAAGGAAAAAATACATGAGAGAAAAGAAGCAATAAAGGAAAGACGGAAGATAAAAGACTCGGACTATATTTAAAGGACAGATGACTGTCTCTAAAATGTCCAGAAAGTTCTGTCCAAGGATGTTCTGGAAGTGTATGAAAAAGTCATTTGTCCATTTGAAAGGAAAGGAGGAAGTAGTGACTGAAGGAAAGGAAAGAAGGGAGGCAGTGGAGGTAGAAGGAAGGGAAAGAGGGAAACTGACCAGGGAATAACGAGGGGGAAGAAGGAAGGAAGTAGAGAGAGAGAGAGAGAGAGAGAGAGAGAGAGAGAGAGTTTCCTTCCTTCCTAGGAGAGAAAGGAAATGTGAAAAGAAGAAGAGGGAAGGAAGGAAAGACAGAAGGAAGGAAGGAAGGAAGGAAAAGAGGGGAGGAGGAAGTAAGGAAGGAAGGATGCAGTGGAGGAGGAAGGACGGGGGGAAAGGGAAAAAGCAAGAAACGGGGAAGAAGGAGGGAAGTATTGAAGGAGAATGTCGGGTCATCGGTCTCTGAGGTCACGCAGCGAGACCATGACCCAAGCAGAGTCCACCTATGACTAGATCCTAGTCTGGACCTGAACCCCGCTGAGACAAGAGAAGAAACGGCAGAACTTTCCGAACAACACCTCTTCAGAACCCCACCAGAGAAACCCCAGCAGGGCCCGAAAGAAGATCTCCATGAGGGAATGCAGAGCAGGAAGGAAGGAAGCCTCCTGCTGTGAGAAAACGGATATGAAGGATATTCAGCCCTGCAGAAAAGGACAGAGGAGGGAAAAGGCAGCTCTCCTTCTCCAAACGGAATCCCCCGACGTCGATGACTAAACGCTCTCTCTAACCGGCCAGAGAGAAACATCCCTCAGATCCTAACGAGTGGAAGAACTGAGCAGGAAACCACAGAACAAACGCCAGAGAATGTGAAAACCCTCTGGTGGACTTCACTCTGATGTGGTCCGAGGGTCCCGGCAGAGGAGAACCACATGTGACGGACCCTCCTGAGAGGTTCCTCTGACGACGGCGCAGCAGACGGACCTCAGGGCCGAACGCGGCGGGAGAGCGTGATGGTCAGCGGAGGAGGTCGGAAGCTGCTTCTGAGGGAAAGGAGAATCAAACTCTGTCACCGTCCATCTGAAGGTTCTGCTGGTGCTTTAGAGCATAAACGACCCGATGCAGCAGAAACCTCTTCCCCGGGTCCTGGGACAAAACCCACTCCAACAGAACTCTTTGAATGGACTTTTACAAAAGTGATGGAAAGAATTTACACATGAACAGATTGTTTGATTTCAGTCCAAATGTCATGTGTTGTAACTTCTTGTATTTGGGTTGACTCAGTTACTTGAAGCAGGTTTTATATCTTTACTGGTCTGGAAAGTTTTAAAAACGTTGTCAGAATGTCACGCCCATCCTGTCTGACCAGCTCACCCGTTTATTAACGTTATTAACGTTAAATATTTATCTCTTTGTAAACCATGGAATAATAACATGTCACAGATATAACAATAATCCTCCTTTTTGCTCAGAAGCAATGGAGCGCTGGAACAAACAGCTGTCGGACGCTAACGCTGCTAGCGGCCTCTTAAACCTACCTGTTGCTTGTTACATATTTGGTGCATCATGAAAAAGTGACACCCTCATCCTGTTTCTCAGCTTTGCATTCACTAGTGTCTGATTCAGCTCGGTTACTACCTCCCCGGCTGATGTCATGCTTTTCCACAGAGCGGTGGGGCAGAATCAAGGCGTAGCAGGCCCGCCGTGAAGAGCCCGTGTCCGCGGGGCTAATGACAGCAGATGAAACTCTTGACACCTTCTGCAGGTGCCAGAGAGCTGAAAGCAAAACTTTTCTGGCAGACAGAACCTTAAGGGGAACTTGATCCAGAGCATCAGAGGTTCCCAAGAAGCGCTGCCAAACCTGCGTGCAGATAGAGAACGTGACATTGACCTATTGTTCCATCGAAGCCTCGGGAGGCGCTGCATCAGAGGGCGTCTGACACTCGTCTGTCGCCAGAAGACTTGTGACGGGATCAAACCACGGCGGCCTGAGACGCCGGCGCGCTGAAGGCCAAATTCCTGTCCAATAGCAGCCGAAGGAATGAAAGCGATTCGGTGGCGACACCGACGGAAAATAAAAAATGCATGTTGACGTTGTCGCAGTGATGCATTCAGGACACGTTAATCATGTCCGCCTGTCATGATTAGAAGGGAAAGCGCTTTGTTTTGGTGCCATCTAGGAAACAGGACTTAACCTTTAAACAAGTGGCAGCTGTTAAAGTGAACCCAAGATAAACGAGGCTGTTTATAGAGGAGCGACAGCCAAAGATTAGGGTGTGAAGGGTCGCCATGGCAACAGTTTGCAAAACAGGACTGGAGTTGTCGCTGATTTGTAGCGAGGTGTTGGATTCACCTGAACAACAAACCTTTGTTCTGGTGAAAGGGAAACGGTCCAGGTTCACACAGTGAAACGGTCCAGGTTCACACAGTCAAACAGTCCAGGTTCATACAGTGAAACAGTCCAGGTTCATTCAGTGAAACAGTCCAGGTTCACACAGTGAAACAGTCCAGGTTCCTTCAGTGAAACAGTCCAGGTTCACACAGTGAAACAGTCCAGGTTCATACAGTGAAACAGTCCAGGTTCATATAGTAAATCAGTCCAGGTTCACACAGTGAAACAGTCCAGGTTCATACAGTAAAACGGTCCAGGTCCATACAGTGAAACAGTTCAGGTTCACACAGTGAAACGGTCCAGGTTCACACAGTCAAACAGTCCAGGTTCACACAGTCAAACAGTCCCGGTTCATACAGTGAAACAGTCCAGGTTCACACAGAGAAACAGTCCAGGTTCACACAGTGAAACAGTCCAGGTTCATATAGTAAATCAGTCCAGGTTCACACAGTGAAACAGTCCAGGTTCATACAGTAAAACGGTCCAGGTTCATACAGTGAAACAGTTCAGGTTCACATAGTGAAACGGTCCAGGTTCACACAGTCAAACAGTCCAGGTTCACACAGTCAAACAGTCCAGGTTCATACAGTGAAACAGTCCAGGTTCACACAGAGAAACAGTCCAGGTTCACACAGAGAAACAGTCCAGGTTCACACAGAGAAACAGTCCAGGTTCATACAGTGAAACAGTTCAGGTTCACACAGTGAAACGGTCCAGGTTCACACAGTCAAACAGTCCAGGTTCACACAGTCAAACAGTCCAGGTTCATACAGTGAAACAGTCCAGGTTCACACAGAGAAACAGTCCAGGTTCACACAGAGAAACAGTCCAGGTTCACACAGAGAAACAGTCCAGGTTCACACAGAGAAACAGTCCAGGTTCACACAGTGAAACGGTCCAGGTTCACACAGTGAAACATTATTATTGGATTCTCTTCCATCTTCTCTTCTGTGTTTTATAAAGTCAGTCAAGAATCAGTGTTAGTCAGAAATCACTGCGTAAAATCAAAGAGTGGAGTCTGAACAAAGTCCAGTCCACCTTAAAAACTTGTGCTCTGGCAGACTGTTTACACGTTTCCTGAAACGCCCCGTGTGTGTAGCAGCAGTGAATAATAAGGCTGTGTTGTTTATCCAGAGGTGGGTCGGGAGGGGGGGTGAGGGTTCGACTTAGGCTCAACTCTGTGCCAAACCTTTTTTTTCTGCTCTTAACTCCCCCCTCAGAACCAAACTCAGCAACAGTGTCAGCTTCACTGCTGCAGCGCGGAAACATCGGAGTGTGACTGCGCGGCCGGATAAACGGCGGACTGTCTGTACTGATGGAAACAGAATCTTAACTTTAAGCGAACTCTGTGAGCGTTAGACGAACTGACAGCATGTCGGGGAACCCGGGATACGCGATCAAGAAAAGGAAGAAGCCTGTTCTCAAGCAGTAAGTCTCCGTTACGCTTTGTGTTTTAACATGCCTTAAAATGCAGTTTGTGTGAAGTTTCAATGGTAACTTTTGGAACCGAACCCTCAAATGATACCGAGCTCCCATGAAGACGCTCTAGTCGCGCGACAGTCACCGTGGGTTGATTCGCGTTGGTCGCGCGATGTACACGAACCAGCGAATATACGCCCCCCTTTTCCGGTAACAGTATGAACGAGGTTTCTTTCAACGGATTCACTTTGAATGCAACTGGGTTGTACTTCGTGGCATCGAATAAACTCCAAAAAACCATAATATCGTTTGAGTTTGCAACATTTAACCGGAGGCGGAAGTAGATGGCGCCAAAAGCTTCTCCTCCACTTCCGCATTAACGACCCGCTGACGTCAGAACATGGGACGTTTGCTGAATCTCAGCGCTGATTGGATTTCGCTTCACATCATCACGCGAATCTCGCGTCGTCCCAGGCGAATTCGCGTCCGCTCTTGTCCTTCAATTGGATTCCAAAAATGTTTTCGTTCCGCGCGAAACACTAGTGTTGTCGAGTAACCTTTGGATTGAATAGTTTTTATTAATAATGCAGTTAGATTGTAGCTTTGATGAAAGCGAAACCTTCAGGCGTTACCTTTTGAACTTGTAAACAAAGAACAATAGTTTTAGCCAATTCAAGTATTTTATTGCTTCACTGTCCTAATATCCTGAAAAAAAGATTAGCTGTTCTTTACATTTCCAGACATATCTAGTTTCTTGTTTTATATTATCCACTGACCGTCTTAAGTCTTTTTTTTTTAAATAAATATATTTTTGCCCCTTCTCTTTTCCATATTTTAGAGAGTTTATTCTCTTTCCCCATCTGTCAAGGAACTTTGTTAACAATTTATTTTCTTTTTTAAGTGATAATGAAATCAACTGAATGAAAGAAAATCCTTAAAATCAAGATCAAACCGTGACAATATTTTTGAAATTTATATGATAAATATTTCAGAATAGGAAATTAATAGAAATAGACAACCAATAAAAAAAATGCCTCAAAAGGCTGAAAAAGTGACACAACGGATGCAATTCAGATCATGAGACAGTAAATTGCTACATTTACTATTATAATGAAGTATAAATGACACTCAATTACTATTATCAAACATATTATTGTATACAAACTGTGTAAATAAATCCATTTCGTTTGCAAGAACTATTTTACTATTATACTAATGACTAAATATTTATACCTATATATAATAACTGTTTAATTTAATTATTAAAAAATCTGCAGAAACCCTGAATGGTGTCCTCCTCGTGAGTTTTGTTTGTTGATAATGATGCATTCACGGTCCCTTTCCACTTTGCGGTGTTGTGCTAATTAGTGATGGTGCGTTTACGGCCTTTTCCCACTTTGTAGTGTTTTTTAGTCTTGATAAATGATGTACCCAAGGTCCTTTTTCCACTTCCCGCATATGTATGCATTGATCGTGATGCATTCATGGTCCTTTCCCACTCCGTGGAGTAGCATGCATTGATAATGGTGCGTTCATGGTCCCTTTTGACTTTGTGGCGTTGCGCTCATTAGTGATGGTGCGTTTACAGCCTTTCCCCACTTTGCAGTGTTTGAGTCTTGATAAATGGTGCATTCAAAGAACTTTTACCACTTCCCGAGTATCTATGCAGTGATGATGGTGCGTTCATGGTCCTTTACGACTTTGCAGTGGTCGTGTTCATTGGTAATGGTGCGTTCTCGGTCCCTTTCCCACGTCGCAGTGTTTGCATGTATTGCTGGTGGTACATTCACGGTACTATTCTACGTTTCACAGTTCGAACGCGTCGCTGATGGTGCGTTCAGGGACGTTGGACTACCTTAAGAGTGCGTCTAGCTCGGATCTGGCATGGACAGCCTGCCTCGCGCATTAATCACAATCAAGATGGAGAGTCGGCTGACGTTCTCACGCGATGCTCCGCGGAGGGCGGGGGGAGGAGGGGGAGGAAGGGCGGGGGGAGGAGGGGGAGGAAGGCTGGGGGGAGGAGGGGAGGCGGGGGCTCGCGGGCTGCGAGTGTGTTATTGTAATGTGATCCGGGCTCTTGCTCCAGTTTCTTGGCTGAGTGTACTACAGTCACTGTTCCTCCCTTTAAAGATCATATTCTAAGTTTATTTAACCTCGAGGCGGGTTGGACAGTAAGTCAAGTCCATTTAGTCCATTACTGTCACCGACCCGGAGGAACCAGAGGCTTTAACTCTGACACAGTCAGGAGGATAGTTATGTACTTTTTAAAAATGTACTCGGGTCTCTGAGTTAGAAAGTTGGAGAGTAACTAAGTACATTTACTCAAGTACTGTACAGGAATAAGTACAAATTAGTGGTACTTTCATTCATTTTTCACATTTTGGACTATTTGGTATTTTCCCTCTTATTCTAATAGTTGTACATTGATATTATAGTATATATATATATATATATATACTATTCATATATTTATATATATAGTATATATAATAGATTTTTATGACTTTTTCCTACATTTAACTATAAACACACTTAACTCTAAATAAAACTCCTGCATCCTTAAAAAACTTCAGTCTGGTAAAAGTACTCAAAGTATCAAAGTAAAAGTATTCATTGTGCTGACATTGGTCCCTTTCCGTGTTTTATTTCCGTATCGGATTAAAAATGCTGCTGTGTTAAAACCTTTTATCTGATTTTACTGCTACAGGTGTTAAAGCATGAAGTAATCTCACTACTTTATGAAACAACGAGTAGTTTATAAGTTTAGTTAAGTAGTTATAGTTTATGTTATATAATAGCGTCTCCGTCCTGTGAGAACTTCACATTTCTAGAAATTCAAGCTTTCAGTCCATAAATCTTAATAATAAATCTTGGAAAGATTTTTCTCACTTTGTTGACCCGCCGTAATATTAACTTTCTTCTTTATTTTAACTTATCTTCTCTTATCTCAATCTTTATCTTATCTTAGTTAAGTTTGAGGATTTTGTCTTATCTTAATTTTTATTTAGCTTAGTTTATCTTACTTATCTTAGGTTATTTTATATTATATTATCTTAGTTTATCTTATCTTCCCTTAACTCATCTCAATCCTTATCTTAGCGTAGTCTAGTTTAATTTAGTCTAGTTTATCTCATCTCAATCTTTATCTTATACTAGTTTATCTAATCTTAGTTTACCTAATCTTAGTTTATCTAATCTTAGTTTATCTAATCTTGGTTTATCTAATCGTAGTTTATCTAATCTTAGTTTATCTTAATTTAGTTTATCTAATCTCAGTTTATCTAATCTCAGTTTATCTAATCGTAGTTTATCTAATCTTAGTTTACCTAATGTTAGTTTAACTAATCTTGGTTTATCTAATCGTAGTTGATCTAATCTCAGTTTATCTAATCTCAGTTGATCTAATCTCAGTTTATCTAATCTTAGTTTATCTAATCTCAGTTTATCTAATCTCAGTTTATCTAATCGTAGTTGATCTAATCTTAGTTTATCTAATCTCAGTTTATCTAATCTCAGTTTATCTAATCTCAGTTTATCTAATCTTAGTTTATCTAATCTCAGTTATTAGTCAGCCATGCTGGGGACGGAACCCTGTTGGAACAAGATTCGTGTTTTCACCGTTAACCGGGTCGTTTTCCGTAGATTGTGATTCTAGTTTTTAAAGGAGCAGAATCTAGAAAGGAGGTTCTGATCCGGTCCTTCAACCCTGTCAGAACTTGTTCCCGCCCAGAACTTGTTGTGTCTGCTTTTGATTCTTCTACGTATTCGTGCGGCTTCTTAATTTCTGCTTTGGGCCGGAGCTCAAAGTAAGAAAACTCAGAGTCTGGACTGGACTCAGGCGGCGGGGAAATTCCTCTTCTCCATCGGAAGGATGAAGAGCGAAGCTTTTTTTGAAACCCACTCATCATCTTTGTTCTGGGACCTTCATTTAGGAGCCGGGTTCTATTTATTCCTCCGTCTGGAAACCTCTCTAATGGCTACAGTCTGCCTCTTCTAACCTCCACGCTTCTTAATTGCCGTCTGCGTTTGTCGCTGAGTCATGGTGAGGATCTGGCAGATGTGTGTCGGGGTCTTTAAAGGGGCAGTCTGTGAAATAGGAACAAACGGAATATCATCTTCAGGACTGTGTTTTTTGGCGCTGGGTAATCAGGGAAAATCAGAATCTTTTTCACTTTAGTAGGGAGGCTGTGAAGACGAACAGAACTCTAGCTCTGAGGAAGACTTTTCACGGTTTGAGGTTGGAGATGATGAAGAAAGACTTCACCTCTAAAAACCAACGAAGAAGAAGAAGATGAGTTTGTTTCTGGATAACTGAGGATAATTCTGACTATTTAGCACAAGACAAAACAACAGAGCGTGAAACGGTGAAAGAAAGAAACACACAAAGACCCGACCCGTGAAACCATCTAGTAGAGAACTGGTGGGGGTCCGCCGGGGGATTCAGCTCAGAACGGGATGGACCATTCCTTCCGGACTAGAGCAGGATGAATGAGTTCATGTTTGTCAGTCTCCCACGGCGAGGTTTCACACTCCATTTATAAGTCTTGTGAATAAATATTAAGTACCAAGCCCCGCCCTCCTGCCAATCAACATCTCGGCTAGCCTGGGAACGCCTCGGAGGCGCCCAGGATGAGCCGGAGAGTGTTGTTGGAGAGAGAGACATCAGGAATACCCCTCTGAGCCTGTGGGTTATCTCACACGTGTCACACGACATCTGATTGACACGTCTGATTGACACATGGCGGCGGTGACAGATTCTCCGATATAACGGACGAGGTCTGATCTGGAGTTTAGGAGCTGCAGCTGTTTCGACTGAGAGGCGTTTGGGTTGGGATCTCGGCGCTTCTCATCTGGAGATTAGGAATCTCAGGTTCTGTTTCCCACCAATGAACGCCCTGAAGTCTGCGGCTCGGCCCCGTGATCCCTTTCAAATGGAGGTCGGAGGGGAAAAAAAGCCTGAATGCTGGCTTTTGTCTCCGCCTGGCATTTCTTGAGAGCGAGATAAGTCCTCCTCTTCCGAGAAGGTAGAAAGTGGGTCAGGAGCCAAGTTCTGGCTGCAGACGTTTCCTCGCTGAGGAGAAAACATTTATAGCCTTTTGATCCGACCGAGTTTCAAAAAGGAGAGATTTAGGAGGGAAAGGAGAATCTGGAGCATGACTCAGCAGATATGATCCGATCGTCTCATTATCATCTCCTGGATCAGTTCTGGGTTTCTGCAGGTTCTCTGCTCCGGTATCACCGGATCTATCAAACCCCACAGCTCTTTACACTGAGCTTCCTGACCTAAAACTGGAGATGCATCCACCTGGAACCTCCGCCCATCCATTTTCTACACCCGCCCACTCTGTCCAGGCTGTCAGTGGGGGCTGGAGCCTCTCCCAGCAGACGTTTAGCGGGAGGTGGGCTTCACCCTGAACCCACCTGAGGATCATTCAGAGTCACCGGTTCACCTTCATTGGGTATTTTTGTTCCTGTGGGAGGAAGCAGGAGTGGGATTCTAACCCAGAACCTTCTTGCTTTAAAGCCATGTGGGCTACGCACCATGTGACCAATCTGCCCAAAATCCATTATAAAGTAAAACGTAATATTATGTTTTTTTCTTCATATACTTTATTCTTATAATGTTACTTTTAATGTTTCAGCTTTTATACTTGAAAACTCATATTTATTTATTTTTAATCTGGCTCTGGTACTCGGTCGTATGAACCACGTTGTTGAGGGTTTTTCAAAAAGTAAAACTAAATGTTTGTTTTTTTACATGAAATATAGTTTATAGTTTTTACATCGGTTCCCCCCCGGACAGGAAGTAGAAAAAACTGTTTCAGGGTCACTAAAGTCAAAGTATTCGCTCTGAACTTGCAGCGTTCTGTCCCCGCTCCTGTCAGACCCCCAAACTCGTGTGCGGGGTCATCGGCCGTCGCCACCTCCTGAACCCATTCGTCACAAATGTTCTGAAGAAAGTTTCTTCGGTTACTGTTGGATTTTCTGCGACGACTGAAACCAGAACTAGAGTGTAGAACAGTCTGAAGACACTTCCGGGCGTCCCTGGATCTGAGTGTTTCCCCTCCGGGCGCCGCTGCCACCGACTCAGGGCTTCATGCTGGAGTTTATCTGATCAGCGAGTCGTGACAAATCTCCGAGTGTGTGTTTACTCTCAGCGTGGGCGGTCTCACCTCAAAGTCCACCAGAGCAAATGAGAGAATTCTAAAAGAAAGAAGTCCTGCTGAAGATGCTGACGGGATGAGGGCTGGTGGTTTTTACATTTTTCACCTTGTTGTTAATTCTGTTCTGTGTTCCTTCAGAAGATAAACTCACATTTAGTTTTATTTCAGTCAAACCAATCGCTGTGCTCAAAGATCCAGAGTGGGCGGGGCCACGTCACTGGTCGAATATTCCCTTTTACAGCAAAACCTGGCGTTATTCCTGGGCCACATTATGACATCACCGATGAACGAGAGCCACAACATTACATCATACATCACAGCGCTACTTGACCCCACCCCCGATACATAGAAGAAGATGGTTGGATGTCTGACAGACAGAAGAAGAAGGATGGATGTCTGACAGACAAACAGAAGAAGAAGAAGGATGGATGTCTGACAGGCAGAAGAAGAACGGATGGATGTCTGACAGACAAACAGAAGAAGAAGAAGGATGGATGTCTGACAGGCAGAAGAAGAACGGATGGATGTCTGACAGACAGAAGAAGGATGGATGTCTGACAGACAGAAGAAGACGGATGGATGTCTGACAGGCAGAAGAAGAACGGATGGATGTCTGACAGACAGAAGAAGACGGATGGATGTCTGACAGACAGAAGAAGAACGGATGGATGTCTGACAGACAGAAGAACACGGATGGATGTCTGACAGACAGAAGAAGGATGGATGTCTGACAGACAGAAGAAGATGGATGTCTGACAGACAGAAGAAGAAGAACGGATGGATGTCTGACAGACAGAAGAACGGATGGATGGATGGATGGATGGATGTCGGATGTGTCTGTATTGTATCGGCGTCCATCTGAGGGGCGGGTCTCTGTCTTCTCATGGAGCTGAGGTGAGAGTATTTTGGATCACCTCCAGAAGGATCTCCAGGTTCTCAGGACTGAAAGCTCCTGTTTCCATGGCGACATCAGTAACACCTTCGTCCTCAGACGGTCTGGGTTCAGAAGCACCTCCTCTTCTGTCAGAGGTGCGACGTTCCTCTGAAGCGGGTCTGGCCACAGGTGATGGGTTCTCCACCCGGAGTCAGATGTTTATCACATTCTTCCTGCCTGAGTGGGTCAGAAGATCAGAACTCTGTTTACGGTTCTGTACTGTGGTGCTGCAGAAACCCTGAGAGACAGGTTCTCATTCCATCGGTCTTGTCAGGTCCAGTTCTCACTCCTGATATCGTGCTTCGAGGGAATTTCTTCAGATTTGGAACAGAACCTCCTCTTGGACCGGAGGATGAACTGATTTGGGTTTGATGGTCAAAGTGATCTAAGGAATGTGAACTCACCAAACATGAGGAGCACCGGTCCATCAGCGCCAAAAGTTGTTTTTCTGTAACCTGCTGGACTTTTACAAAAAAAAAATATATATATATAGAGATTCAATATTTGGATAAAACAAAAAATACAATTTAATTTAAACATTTAATCTATAAAAGAATTATTTTACTTTAATCTTTCAAATACATGGGAATGAATTATTTGAATAATTTCATTTGATTTGATTTCAGTTTTCATTTATCGATAATGGAACTGAAAAAGCGATTTTTAATTAAATGTTTTTTGAAACTACTTCATTTTTTTAAATTATTTTCGTTAGATTTATTGAGGTTTATTCTGCGATTCATGGTTTTCATCTCAGAGACTTTTCTTTTCATAATTGACTTTCATGATTCATTATTGGTTATGATATATAGAGAATTCTATCTATTTATTTCATTTCTTCCCTTTTTCTTCTTTAAATAATGTGTTTTTTTTTATTTTTGGACGTTTCCCCTCATCCTAAAACACCAAACACAGAAATAAATAAATACGTTTTCTTCGCCGAAGCACTCGTGGCGGGAAACTTGAGTATTTCACGCTTTTTATTTTTCTTCCAATCCACAGAAAGAAACTCACCGAAGGAAATGAAGTGGTCAAATCGAATCCTTCAAAGCGCCACCGGGATCGGCTGAACGGGGAGCTGGACCACCTGACGGACCTCCTGCCGTTCTCTGAGGAGGTTCGCTCTCGTCTGGACAAGCTGTCGGTTCTTCGCCTGAGCGTGGGATACCTGAGGGTCAAGAGCTACTTCAACGGTAAGAAGGTCCCGCTCCAGAACCGAGTGAAGGATTATGATGTTAATGAGTTAGCGGCGTCGTGGTCGAGGAGGCGGGGCTAGGGTTAGGGTCTCACTTTCACTGGTGGTGAATGTGAGACACTGGGGGTCATCCTTCCCTCACCAGAGCTGGAACCGGTTCTGGTATTCCGGCCGTACATCTGACAGCCGTGTCAGGAATGAGAAACATGCAGGAATCCAGTTTGAGGAAACAACACATCCTCAGCGGTAGCTCCGCCCCCTCCAGAGGCTACAGGCGACTTGGAGAGAGTGAGAAGAACAGGCCTTCAGTGTGTGGAGTAGACCTGAACGCGTCCTGGCTCTGAGATCTTGATGAGTCACGCCTGAGTCACTTCCATGAGTGGAACATCTCCACCACCTGCAGATGCTGCTTCAACAGACATCGGCGGCGGCGGCGGCGGCGGCGGCAGACGCGCTGCTGAGTGAGACGTCTGCTCGCCTGCAGCTGTGGGAGAAGTCGCTCGTCTTCTCGTGATGTTCTCTGTGCAGATGATATCTTCAGCGACGCCTTCTTTAGCAGAGATATAGAATGAAGGGAGTCGGCCTGGAGGAAGACGACGCTGACCCAAACGGGTCGGGTCGGTAAATCCTGCTGCTCTCAAATTGATTCTAAAATTAAAAACGTCTAATTAAAGACGGTAAATATCACCTAATTATGAGTAATTACAATTAATTATGTGTGTATTTCATTTCCAGTCTGTCCACACACTCACATACACACACACACACGGGCAAACACACACACACACACACAGACGGGCACACACACACACACGCACACACATACACACAACACAAGTTCAGACACATGTATCTACAGGCACTCACACACACACACACTTCTATGTAGACACACACACATACACACACACTTATATAGACACACACAGAAGTGCGTACACACATCCACATACACACAACACAAGTGCATACACATGTACCGCACACACACCTACAGACACACACACACACACACACACACTTATGTAGACACACACACGCACACACACACTTATGTAGACACACACACGCACACACACACTTATGTAGACACACACACGCACACACATGACACCACTTTCTGGATTTTTTTAAAAATCAGATGGTTTTAAACATTTCTTAAAAAAAGCATTTAAGTGCGGATTAATGTCTAAAGTGTGTGATTGTGTGTTATTTTGTATGATTGTGTGATAGAGTGTGTGTATTTATACAGTATACGTAACAGTAAGACTCATAATGATGATGATGATGATGATGATGAGTCATTAATGACAGTCTGGACTAAATCACTCCGATAAAAGTCGCCTTTGTCCTTAAAAATCCTATTTCTCTTTTTAAAATAAATACTAAAGTTAATTGAAAATTTGTTATATTAAGACAGTTTGTTTCAACTACAAACAATTACATGCAGTATAATTTTAATTATATTTAATAACCCACAAACTTTCCTGTTTCCTACACACACACACGCACACACACACACACACACACACACACACACACACGTACACACACACACGCGCACACACACACACACACACACACACACACACACACACACACACGTACACACACGCACACACACACACACACACACACACACACGTACACACACACACGCGCGCGCACACACACACACACACACACACACACACACACGTACACACACGCACACACACACACACACACACACACACACACGTACACACACACACGCGCACACACACACACACACACACACGTACACACACACACGCGCGCGCACACACACACACACACACACACACACACGTACACACACGCACACACACACACACACACACACACACACACACACGTACACACACACACGCGCGCACACACACACACACACACACACACACACACGTACACACACGCACACACACACACACACACACACCTCCGGCCTGCAGCTCGCTCCTCACCTGAGCGGCGTGCAGCCTGAAGGTTAGTCATGAATGGAGTTTCACCTGCAGTCAGGAGTTGTGACATTCCTGCGCCGCTTGTTCTTCAAACCCGTCCGCCTGCTTCGTCTCCATTCAGGAAAGTTGTGCTCAAGAGTCGCCGTCATTCCTGACAGAACTTCCTTCAACCTTCTCCTGACTGGACTTGACTGAAGGCGTGATTCTTCTTCTTCACGCCGAGCTCCATCGACACGAGGAACACGAGGAAGTATCCTCCGGGTCGCTCCGTGTTTTCATACCAGTAAACATGGAGAGACGACAAGAATGATTTATGGTTCTTAAAAACGTTCTGAGGCCTCGTGTTGTTCTACGGGTTTCTGTTCAACACACCTTCCTGCTGCTTCCTCTCCTTCTCTGGGCTGTTCCCTCCTCAGCAGATCATCTACTGCATGTCCACAAACCTCCTCTTTGGTCTCCTCCTTCTCCTCCTGCCCGCAGCTCCATCTCCAGCATCCTTCTACCAGTAGATCCACTATCCCTCCTCTTCACGGGTCAGAACCATCTCAATCTGTCCTCTCTGACTTTGTCTCCAGGACGTCTCACCTGGACTGTCCCTCTGATGTCTCCTCTCTAATCCTGTCCTTCCTCTCACTCCCAGAGAACATCTGAACATCTTCATCTCTGCCTCCTGTCTTCTGGTCAGAACCAGAACCCCCGTCTCTAAACCATCCAGCAG
The DNA here is from genome assembly GCA_037951165.1 of Lophius americanus. Classification (NCBI taxonomy): domain Eukaryota; kingdom Metazoa; phylum Chordata; class Actinopteri; order Lophiiformes; family Lophiidae; genus Lophius; species Lophius americanus. The sequence continues at coordinate 863,804 of JBBDHG010000245.1, forward strand.
AGCTGCTCTCACCTCCATCTCGGAAACCTTTCCCTTCACTCCTGCTGCTGCTCTTCTGTCACAGATAACTCCTCACGCTCTTCTCCACTCTTGTTGTATCCTGGAGGTGAAAACATTTTGGTGACCTTAAGTGTTTCGCAGCGTTTGAAATGAAATGAAATAATACGCCGTTTGGAGCAGACGTCACAGGGTGGATATTCAATCCTTTGATTCCTTTGATCTTTCTTTGTGGGTGGAGCTGGGGATGTGTGGGCTGAGCAGAGAGGCTGAAGTGGAAGGCGCAGGAGACGAGCAGCAGCTGAGTGTCTGAGAGATGCTCAGAGAGTTTGTAGGAGTTGTCGGTAGATTTAGAGGCTGGCAGTAACTCAGACACTAATGGAAGAATCTTTTTTTAACCTTCGGTTCTGTCGGGCTTCAGATGAGGTTTCGGGTTCTCTGAGTGCTTTTTTTTTCCGTCTGTTGTTTAGATGTTGATTTGTCAAGCGCTGTTAGATGCAAACCTAAAACGTACAGCGGACTCCGGCACCGCGCTGCAGACGTTACACCTGTCTCGCTCTTTGGAACCGGCTCCTCTGACCCCGTCTTGTTCTGTGTAATTAAAGAAAAGGGCGTCTGAGTCGCGGTTCTTTGTTGTGGCCTCGTGGCGGAATGTCTTAATTAAAAGGCTTCGTTTGACTGTTGCGGACTGCGCCTTGTGAAAGTGTTCAACCCCTTTTACGAACTTTACACGGTGACCTCCAGCATCAGAACTGGACCAGAAGAAGCGCTGGGAGCAGGAGGTCTGGACCAGATGTGGTTGCACTATGGGAAGAAGGAAATCCAGCAAGATGCTAAACGTTAGCTGGGCTGGTCTGCTAACATCTTGGTAACCGCTACCACAGCAGAACAGAACCTTCAGAGGTTCTGGTGGAGTCCAGACCTCTAGGCTTCAGAGCTTTTAGACTTGGTTATTATGTTATGGCTGATCAGTGCCTACCTACACAGACTTTCCAGGTCTGTTCTGGAGCGCTCCCTCCTCTCCAGAACCTCTCTTGCTATGTTTTTACAGCCTCTGTGGTCCGGTCCAGCACCTCTGCTTCAACTCCAGGGTCCAATTCACCCAAAAGAATCTTTTAGCACCAAAGTGATTTATTCTGACACAAGCGTCCACAGAGAAGCATAAATTAAATTACACTTCTCTGCAGCGGCGTCTTGGCTGCATGTGTTTCTGATATACAGCAAACATTTTTTTATTAAATCATTTATTTCAGATGGAGAACTCGACACCGCTGTGGCTCGGTTCTGCCGATTTCAGTACAAAGCCGTGAGTGGTGGAAGAAATGTTGGACTGCGAGTCCGGCGGTCTCTGCAGAACTGACTTATTGATCGAGATGAATCATCGACAGTCATGGAGGATTTGATGGCCAATAGTTTTTATTTCCCTTCAGTCTGTCAGGTTTCTTGAGAACGCTGGACTTCCCGGCGCCGCCTCATTACCCGTCAACGCGGCGCCGACTCAGCAACAACAACAAAAAGATCCAAAAAATAAGAAACATAATTCTGCATTCAGGCAACGAGGTTGTGGAAACGATCCTCGTACACATGGATCCGTGGAGACGCTGCAGTTTGTGTGCCGGGCCAGCAGAGGGCAGCAGAACTTTTACATAATCAGCACCACAGAAGAACCGGGCCGCGTAGACGATCTCTCTTCATCCCTGAACCCAGGAGGAGCGTTTATAAACGCAGCAAAGTCTGCGGCGCAAACAGAACCGGGCCGACCGACTTTGGTTTGTGTGGCGGTTCTGTGTGGGCGTGGCCACCCGGATTTTTTTTTTTAAATCGCCAACGATTCTTTTCTTCTTTCTTACAGTGTTTCAAAAAAGCTCCAGGAATAAAATAATGTCAGTCGGGTGGAACTATAATGAACAGTTTTATTTACGGTTTCATTTTAGGTTCTTTGAAGATCAAACAATGAAAAGCTGGACTTTGACTTTTTTATCGTACGCTGTAAAAAGAAAACGGTGGATGAAGTCAAAGAAATTATCGAGTTTTAAAAACGAAACAACCAGATGAAATAATTTTTTTAACTCTTTTTACAGTCAATCTATTTATCAACAACATCTTTTTGAAGCTGATACACTGAAAAAAACATCAAAGCTGTGAATGTCACATTCCACGATCTCAGCGACGGCGCTCCGTTTCACGGACTGCACCTTTAAACTGACGTTGGCTGAGCCGGCGCTCCAGAACTCTGCAGACTGGAGTCGCGGGATGAACAGAATCACTCGGGGATTATTTCAGCAGACACTAGCGTGTATGTGTCATGTGATACGTCTGCTTAAGTGGAGTTCGGATCTCGCCAAGTTTCTTCTGGCGTGCCGCGACACGTCGGCTAAGTGCCTGAAAGCCCCTGCTGAAAGGCGTATGTTTCCCCCCGATGAATATCTGAGTGCGTTATCATCTTCCTCGCTGCTGCTCCCTCTGTCTTCTGTCAATGAAGACATTGAAGAGGTTCGGTTTGACTTCTACTCGCAGACACGGATCCGCCGTGGACTCGGATCATCCGAGGCCGCGGGCTCACGGCACAAATAGTTTGCGTTCAATCACAGGTGTGTTCTGGCCGGAACATGAATTCAACCAATCCTCTCTTAATGCAGCTGGTATTTTACTGTTTAGGAAAAGTCATGTGATTTCTCGGCCGTCATTCTCTCCGCTGCGCTCCGGGAACTCCATTCCGTTTTTCATCTGCTTATCCGAGTCGGGTTTTCCAGACACCAGTCAACACCTGCGGCTCATCCTGGAGGATCCTGAGGGGTTCTGGGTCAGAGTAGATCCAAAGTCCCTCCTGTCAGGTGTGGGAAGTAATACCTGTGAACCGTCTGTGTCGCCTACAGGTGTTCCTTCTGGCCCAGATATGATTAGTTACATCCCAGAAAAGTCCAGCGAGTTACGGAATCATCCGCCGCCGTCGCCACCGGCCATCCCTTGGGTGAAGATAACTCAAAAAAATTTTCATGGATATTTTTCACATTTTCTGACTTTATGTATCTTAGCGCGAGGAAGAAGTGGATTGATTTCAGGGAAGGTCAGTTTCATATTTCCGCCACTAGGGGAACTTCATTTCCCAAAGTTTTTGGGTCATAATTTCTCAACCGTTGGTCCGATCTAGTCCAAATTTGGTTTGTATGCATCAACTTGAAGAGATCTGGATGGTATAGATTGTGTTTTACTCTAGTAGTTCATATTCTACTCACTAGGGGGGGCTTTTTATGCAAAACACTGTTTTCCAGACATTCCTCAAAAACAGTTTCCTGGTTCATTTTCCAACTGTATGACTATCACACTGATCCTCGTGTGAGGAAGAACAGGAGTGATTTGGGGTGTTTTATCAACATTAGGGGGGTGGGGGTTGGGGGCTTTATCTGCAAACGTTTTCTGCAGTAATTTCTCAACCATTGGACTAAATCCGATCAGCGGTTGAGAAACTGTGTCCCGGAAACCTTTGGAGTTAAAGCCCCCCCCCCCAGTGTCCGAAATATGCAACTGATCTTTCCCCAAATCACTCCAGTTCTTCCTCACACTAAGGTCTTTAGAGTATAAAGTCCCTAACTATTGAGGGAGTTACGTATCAGAATTAGAATTGTTTTTGACTGCTTCTAAAAAGAAAAAGAAAAAAGAAGCGCTGACATTTAGCATTTAAACATTTTGGACCTTATTTCCTCAAATGTCGGGACCGTTGATCTCGGCCTACATTGGCCCTCGACTCTATGCGCTGATTTTATCTGCGGCTGGACCCAGAGGATGACGTAGCAGTGAAACCGGTTTAGACAGTAAAGTTAGTCTGGAGCCTACCAGTCTACTCTGAGGGTTTAGGCCGCCGCGAACAAACGCCCCTGGAGGCTGCTCTTGTGGGGACCTGCCCCCGGTCTACGATAAGCATCCCTTCCCGTAAATCGTTAGAAGAAGGAAATGAGTCTCGGAGGGAAAAAAAACCCGTAGCGTTTGCAGTTTGAGGAGTGAGATCTAGAGGGCGGCGGGCCGGAGCGAAGGGCCTCATAGCGTGACTTGGGCAGGCAGCGGCGGAGACTTTGAAAGGCTTGTGGCGCTCTGCTGCTGACATATTTGTGTGATGCTGTTAGAAATCTGAGGGGGGAAAAAATGTGGAGCGAGTTTGGGAGCTGATTGAAAACATCCCGGGTCTGTTAGTAATCGGCGCCGATGTCGTAACAGAGAAATCTCTCTGCCATAATTTGCTTTAAATTGGTATTTGAGGTATCTGCAGCGTGAACGCACAAGGCCGCGCTCGTGACTCACCCCGACACGGGGACTGAGGAGATAAGAATAACTTTTGGCAGGAGGTTATCCGCTCGGAGGAGTGGGCGTTTGTGCGGAGGAGCCCGGTCTTGTTTGTGGTCGGATCCCCGTCATTCATGAAGAGACTTTTTTTTTTTGTTCAGGTTTGCCGGGCCTCGCTTTAATTCAGCCGTCGTCTCGCCGCCGTCCTCCGCCAGCAGAGGACGTCTGGCGGTGGAGACAGAAGCTGCCTGTCGGATCTTGATTCCTGACTCGCCTTTCAGAATGTCGTGCGACTGCGAGAAACCGCTGGGAGACAGATGTAATCAGGCTTTCATGTCAGTCGCTTTCCACTCTGGGGAGGGTTCGCGCTCCGTCTCTCCAGCTCCTGACCACAGCTCATGCCTCTCCCTTTGTGCCCCAAAACCTTTTCTTCTGGTCCCAGTTGGCCGGACCGGCGCTCGCTCTGCGAGGAGTTCTGTGACATTAAGAGCATCGCAGAGAAGTTGTTTGTTTTGTGCGCCGAACCAAAAATAAGCCGCCGTCCGGCTCTGATCCGCCCCGATCCGCCCCGCGACACACAGGAAATGTTTTATTACTTTTATTGAAGGACTGTAATTCCGAGGGAAGAGGTTTGCTGATAACAAGCTGTTGGGCGGTTTTGTGTTAAGTGCTCTTATTTTGAAGGAGTGGAAGTTGAGTTACTCCAGCCACAAAGAGTTCACAACCTTACTCTTCAAGTGCCGGTACCAGGCCCGGATAAATGGGGACGGCGGCATCTGTTCGTGCCAAATCCATATGCAGAACAGACAACTTGATTCCAAACCGGATCGGTCGGGGCTCAAATCAGCAGAGACCATCCCTGGTTCTGTTGGCCCACAGGGAACCGGGCTTTGGATGGAAAGAGATGATTCGCTGTGGCGACCCAGAAATGGAGAAGCCGAGAGACGAAGAAGAGCGAAGTTGAGTTGGCCAGCGTGTTGTTCTGCTTGCTGAGAAAATAAAGTACGAGCTGTCTTCCTCACGTTCAACGACATTTTGAAATTCACGATGTCGTTTAAGAAAACTTTCACCGCCATAGGGCTTGGGTTGGAATTGGAACCGCCGCTGGTATTTCTTCCGGGCCTCGTCTCTCTGATGAAGGCTTTGACTGACTGATAAGAATCATTTTAGCGGACCCACCCAAGAACACAACCTGTGCCGGGTCCAAAGCTGCAGTCCAGGTGTTTGACAGGAACCCGCACGGATGAGACGGGCTGATACCTCAAACCCACCGCAAAACACACTCGTGTCCTGAACAGCTCATAGTCTGTTTGTTTTGGATCATCAGGTTCTGCTCACGGCCACTTGTTGTTCCTGCGGGCCCGCTTCCAGTCCCAGACCAAAGTCCAATAACAAACACATTAACAAATCGTTTATTAGTGAAAATAAAGTTGAGCGGATAGAAAATCTCCCGTAAAAACTTCTTATTTGTCCTGATTTTTGATAAATCCGACAAATTTACTGCAGAACCTTGGGTTCCTGAAGCGGACCTCAGTGCACGAAACGCCCCGGGCTCCTGCAAACCCTCGTCTTCCTCCTTTACTCGACATGCCGACATGACAATTCCGGTCGGACCGTGAAGAATCCGAGGCTGCTTCCTTCGCCTGGAGCCTTGTAAGGGAACGCCGCCGTGAATCATGAGGCTGACGGGAGGCAGAACCTGTGGACCGACTGACCCGGGTCGCTGGCTGTTAGTTGTTGCGAGATTCATCTCGTCTGCGTGAGAACCGCGATCGCTGTACAGGATCTACTGGAACTAAATGTTTTCAAATCAGATAATAATCCCTTATGCATTGCTGACATGCTTTTTTCCCTCTCTGGTTCTGGCCCGCCTCCAGCCCGTGACAGCATTTCCTCTTCTCTCTGTAGTTTCAGCGCCACAACGCCGTACTATGTGCCAATATTTTCATAAGAAGACACCGCGTACATCGGATATTTGCCTTAAAGCGTTCTCTTTGTTTGTTTGTTTGTTTGTTTGTTTGTTTGTTTGTTTGTTTGTTTGTTTGTTAAACGGCTTCCTGTCGTCGTTTGTCTCATTTGTGACCGATGGCGGTTTGATGGAATCACACGCCTCAAGCAGAGAAAGGAAACTTGCGTGTGGCAGTGATGTCATCTTCTTCTGAAGGTGCTGGAAGCACCGGGTCAGTTTTGGGTTTGGTGTTGACGGGCAGATGTGACTCACCTTGTTTACGACGCGACCCAGCGGCAGCATGAATGTGCTAAACTGTAAGGGGCCGAGGATGGAGCCCTGAGGGACGCCGCGGGTCCCACAAACCTGGTTCTGTATCATAAGTAGTTTTTTTTGTTTTATGATCATGTGACTTAATAAACAGAATTCTTTAACTTCACAGGAGACAAAAAGTCTATAAATAAACAATCTTCGTAAATAATCCAATTAAAATCGACTTTTTCCATGAAATAATAAAAGTCATCATGAAATCATTTTATATTTTACTGTAAATTTGACACTTTGTGGTAAATTTAAAGTGTCTGAAATAATAAATGAATAAATGCCCCATAGAAATAAAAGATAAAACCAATAAATCAAAAAGTGTCACTTCACGCCTCCTCTCTGAAAAAGCGTTCAGAAGAAGAAGCTTCTGTTATGAGCGCGTCTGCTGGCGGGGGGGCGGAGCTACAAACTGTAAATGACTCAATGTTGCATTCTTTCTCTGCTCTTTGTTTACTGTCATTAAACCCGACGCCGATTCCTGTCGGGCTCGTGGGTGTGGCCGGATCAGCTTACGGTCCTCCGCCGCAGATACCCGAGGGAACCGTTCCCCGTTGGCGGCCCCTCCGCTGTTGTCTGAAAAACAAACGCCGGCGTCTGCATGGGAATCGGCTTTCGGGTCGGAGCAGCCGGAGTTTGTCTGGAAGTGGCAGGAATCCGATTTGTCTCCCGGCCCAGATGGAGCTGGCAGACGGAGTGGAGCAGACCGGTTCAGGTTCTGACATGTGGAGTCAGGTTCTGGTAGCATCTCCGTCAGCTCGGCTGTAATTTATATTCAAACGACCGCAGAACCGCCGGGGTGTCGGTGAAGCTGCTGCTCCGCTGTGAGTGGAGGCAGAGACGCTTCGCAGGCGGAGAAACGGGAAGCTCCGAAATAACGCCGGTTAGAATCTGAGATCATGCGCGTCTAATCCGACCAGAACCTTAGTCTGAGCGGCAGTCGGATCTTCTGCGGATCTCCGGCTCGCTGCGTGACTGATGCAACCGGCAGAACTTGTAAAGACAGATTTCAAACTTCTGTTACCAAAGTATCACTTAGCAAAATCCCCAGAATGTGTCCAATTGATCCGAGCGCAAGTCCAGACAGACAGACGTCGGCGCTTCGCTACCAGAACCGGTCCCACGTGACACGGTGATGTTTGAGCAGTGACATCATGAAGACTTCTGTTCTTCCTCTCTGCTCGTGGGTCGAGTTAACGTTAAGGTTCGTTGTTGTTTTTACCTGTTGTTTACAGGTAAACAACAGAATCAGGCCCAGTAGAGGCAGTACTTACAGAAGAGTGTCATCCGGTGAAAACAGAACCGGTTCCATCTCAGGGTAACCTGGAAAAATGCAGCTGTTGTGAAAACGCTGATGTCGTGACTGTCAGCGTTCTTTTTCTTTTTTCTAACCTCCCCCTAGATTAGGAGAAGAATAATAAGCTGTTTGAAGCGGCGCTGTCACCGTGTGACGGTTCCTGCCTTTGTTCCCTTCATTCCTTTGATGTTCCTTTGGGGTTAACCCTCTGATTAAAAGTCTGATGCTCTACCGACAAAACATCTCCAGAACCATCAGGTGTATCTGCATCACCTCCGTGACTGCGGACCAGCTGGACGGACAACGGACCAGAACCTGGATGAATTAGGATTTGGGCTGTAAAATACCACCTCTGTCCACTAGGGGCATATGTTTGTACACGATACAACATGCCTGGTTCTGGGCCTCCAGGTGAGAAGAACAGGTTCTTTCTCTGGACTTGACTGGTTTTGCTTCACAACACCGGATTAAAGTCGGTGCTGCGGGCAATCTGTCTCACTTTCTCTAAAAAACTGGTCCTTATGTGCCGCCCATCAGCACAGAGACCACCAGAGGGGCCCGGTGAGTAGGAATAAATGGGACTCTGGGGTCCGGCTCTGGACGGCTGTGATGAACATATTTCGCCTGCAGCTGCTCAAACATAAACAACCATGAAGAGGCGTTAACTAGGGGGAAAGAGTCGAGGGGGGGGCCACAAACAGAGACGGACCAGGAAACAAGATGGACAGATTAGACGTACCGTGTTACACCATGTTTGGTTCAAGCCCTTAGAATGAATGACGTATGATATCAGTTCACCAACCTCTTAACTAACCACCTACCTACTTAACTAGCGACCTACCTACTTAACTAACCA
>JBBDHG010000245.1:875000-930000 GCA_037951165.1 Lophius americanus
TCTACCTTACGACATGTCTGTCTGTCTGTCTGCCTGTCTACCTGTCTGTCTGTCAATCTCCAGACTGACCCTGATGACCTCATCGGTTCCATTTAGAGTTGATCATAAATTCTAGGCTCTAAAAGTAAGAATCCGTTTAACGAGTTTCTGCGGGTCTTAAACGTTTCTTCTGCTCTACTTGGAAATGTTGAGGTTTCTTCTTTAGTGACAAACTCATGAGAAGCAGTTCTGAGAAACCCTGAAAATAGAACGGGTTTGGAAAAGAAGTTCTGTTTCCTTCATTAGAATCACACGGAGGTCCGTTAGACACAAACTCTGGTGCCCTGCTCACCATCTGATCCATCATGGGTGCACCAACAGGATCCCTGCAGGCGTTCAAGTTTTATAGACCTTAAAAAAACAAATAAAAACATGTAGATGTATAAAGAACTAAGTCTTTCATTCATTCATTTTATTTTCCTTTAATTTGATTTAAATGTAAATTTATTAAAAAAAATTGTTAATTTTACACAAATTTGGATTTATTTTTAATTCTGTAAGATTTTCGATGTAATTCATTTTAATTTGATTCATTCAAAGTAAACTTCAATTCTGTTAAATGTCTGGATCTAAACACGCTTCATTGATTTCCTTTGAAGTTACTTGAAGATTTTCCTGCTTGGACTTTGAAAAAGTTGATTTTCTTTTCTAACGACGTTAAAAATGTCTTAAATGACGAAAGAATGAAAATGAGGAGAAACCCTGAAGGTGGATTCTCGGTTCTGATGATGGTCCGTCTCCTTCTCCTTCTCTGCAGCGTCCGTCAAGAAAAGGAGCGGCGCTTTGATGATTCCCAACGGACGCAACGGGAACAACATGGACGACGCCGGCATCTCTGAGGGCGACCTGCTGCTCCAGGTACCAGACGGCCCGACCCGGTTCACCAGAACCTACTTCCAACAATCCCATCCTGTCTAGTCATCGCATCAATTATATTTCTATCATATTCCTACTACTTCATGCTTATAAGTCAAATGAATACTCTCGTGCTTTTATTCTGGTAGGGTTTTGAGTGCTCAGCTAAGTACTTCAGAGAGTACTTAATATGTGTACTTAAGGGGAATACTCGAGTAAATCCACTTAGTTACTACACACCACTGCATATTTGGAATTTCCTACATACTACTTCATATTTATACGTAAAATGACTTTTATTTTGGTAGGGTTTTTAGTACTCAGCTTTTAAGTAAGTACCTCGTATTTGTACTTGAGTAAAATACTTTAGTAAATGTACTTAGTTGCTACACGAAACTGGATATTATGAACATTCCTCTGAGACGTAGTCGAGTATAGTTTTAAAGTAGCATAAAACAGAACTGATCCATCAAAGTACAAGTACCTCAAATGTGTACTCCTCGAGTAAAAGTACTTAGTTACTTAGTTAGTAATGGAGAATTCTGTCAGTACTTGTACTCAGGTGATAGTATTTACTATAATACTTCATCCATCACTGACAGCCCAAAGCCTGATTGACAGCTGAGCCGCCCGAGGCCAGACGCTGCTCCATCACACTTGATTTATTCTTCTGGTTCTGATCCAGTAGGAGGTTTTGGCAAGTGAGGTTTCTGGTGCTTCTCGCCGGAGCTCGGCCCGGCTTCAGCGACTTTATTCAAACCCAGCTGTGAGCGGCGTTCTGGCACCGCAATCAGCCCAGTGTTCTCTGCAGAACCTCATCACGTGGAACCAGAACCGGATCTGCTCAACCCTGTTAAGTTCCCTTCTCTGCTCTGACTGGCTGTGTGTCGTATCTGCAGGCGCTGAACGGGTTTGTGATGGTGGTCACCATGGACGGTTTGGTCTTCTACGTCTCGCCCACCGTCCAGGACTACCTGGGCTTCCATGAGGTGAGACCCTCGCCATCAGTCGCAGCGCACCTCCACTGAACGCCAAAGGCGTTAGGGTAGGAGTCTTCATCGGTAAGGCCTCAGTGACGCGATGTTGTCCCTCCTCTGCCGACAGTCGGACGTGGTTCATCAGAGCGTCTTTGAGCTCATCCACACCGAAGACCGGTCCACCTTCATCCAGCAGCTCCACTTCGCTCTCAACCCCCCCGCGGACGGCGCCGACGGAGATGGTAAGAAGAGGAAGGTGAATTCAGCTGTTGAATCATGAGCTTTGAGTCTGATGGTTTTTCGTCTCAGTCCTGAAGAGTCCTGGGAAAGCGCTGCTCTACAGCCCCGAGCAGCTTCCTCCGGAGAACTCCTCCTTCCTGGAGAGGAACTTCGCCTGTCGCTTCCGCTGCCTGCTGGACAATTCCTCCGGCTTTCTGGTTCGTACAATATTTGAGGTATTTAACTCGCATCGTTCAATAACAGCTCTTCATCACCTCGGCTCTCTGTGTTTGTAACCGACCAGGCTCTGAAGTTCCAGGGGAGGCTGAAGTACCTTCACGGCCAGGGGGGTCCGCGGGATAACGGGACGCGCGACAAGCCTCAGCTCGCTCTCTTCGCCATCGCCACGCCCGTCCAGCCTCCATCCATCGTGGAGATCCGAGCCAAAATGCTCCTCTTTCAAACCAAACACAAGCTGGACTTCACTCCCACAGGCATCGACAGCAGGTGTGAAGGACTCTGTGTTTTTAGAGGGTCTGTTTTTAAGAAATCATCAGGATGACACTCCAATGATAAATCCTAGAAAAAGACTCCACTATGACTCCTAGAAAAACAATCCACTATGACTCCTAGAAAAACAATCCACTATGACTCCTAGAAAAACAATCCACTGTGACTCCTAGAAAAACACTCCACTATGATTTCTAGAAAAACACTCCACTGTGACTCCTAGAAAAACACTCCACTGTGACTCCTAGAAAAACACTCCACTGTGACTCCTAGAAAAACACTCCACTATGACTCCACTATGACTCCACTATGACTGATGATTCACATCAGTTTTATGGTGATTCACATGAATGATATGATTCACATGAATCAAACGATGATTCACATGAATGATATGATTCACATGAGTCGTAGGATGATTCACATGAGACTTAGGATGATTCACACGAGTTGTATGATGATTCACATCAGTTTTATGGTGATTCACATGAATGATATGATTCACATGAATCAACCGATGGTTCACATGAGACTTACGGTGATTCACATGAATGATATGATTCACACGAGTTGTATGATGATTCACATCAGTTTTATGGTGATTCACATGAATGATATGATTCACATGAATCAACCGATGGTTCACATGAGACTTGCGGTGATTCACATGAATGATATGATTCACACGAGTTGTAAGATGATTCACATCAGTTTTATGGTGATTCACATGAATGACATGATTCACATGAATCAACCGATGGTTCACATGAGACTTACGGTGATTCACATGAATGATATGATTCACACGAGTTGTATGATGATTCACATCAGTTTTATGGTGATTCACATGAATGATATGATTCACATGAATCAACCGATGGTTCACATGAGACTTGCGGTGATTCACATGAATGATATGATTCACACGAGTTGTAAGATGATTCACATCAGTTTTATGGTGATTCACATGAATGACATGATTCACATGAATCAACCGATGGTTCACATGAGACTTAGGGTGATTCACATGAATGATATGATTCACATCATATCACATGAATGTTTAAGAGTTTCCTCTGGACGTTTTATCTGCGGCTGCTGGACTGAACTTTATTCCAGGAGAATAATCGGACGTTTTTTCGGGCTCTGCAGGGGGAAAGTGATTCTGGGCTACTCTGAGACGGAGATCTGTATGAAAGGTTCTGGCTACCAGTTCATCCACGCCGCTGACATGATGTACTGCGCCGACCAGCACCTCCGCAGTAAGTCTGACCTTCACTGTAAAAAAAGTTCATCTGTCTGTGATGGAGATGAAAAAACACCGTCAGCGTTTCTAGGGTTCTCATACTGTTAAAAAAATAAAGATAGTCCAATGAAACGAATTAGAAATGTAACTGTAACTCCACCGACGCCACCGCAAACATCAGACATCATTTAACAAATCCTGTTTCCAGCGCCAACCAATTGTACAAAATTACAAAAAATTATGTCTGCGGCTCAAAACCGGAAATATGAAAAGCAGCGAAAGTCAAGTAACATTGAAAAAAACAACTTCAAAGATAAGTGAAGAAAAAGGTCCCACTTTACGATAAGGCTACCTTCATAAAGAATTTATAAAAACCTTATAACACAGCTGTCAATTTATAGTGTGGGTCACTATTTGGCAACATCAAGTCAGCAGTACAAGTAAGTGCGCTCACTATTTGGCAGGGATCAGATTTCTGATAGCCATTATATCTAAATATAACTTTTAAACCAGCCAATCATAAACCCATAACGAGGAGATCCATCTAGTTTGCATCATATTTTACTGAAGTAGTTCATGTTCTACTCACTAGGGGGAGCTATTTTACAAAAACACTGTTTTTCCGGAACAACTTCCCCTTTAATTGGAGGAGGTCAATCGGGGGGAATTGCTTTTACGACGCAGGGAGTCTGGGGCTTTTGGGGGTAGACCCTTGCTGTCGGGGACGACGGCGTAGGAGTAGTTTTTCTAACACTGCCCTCGAGACTGAAACTCTTCTTCTACTCACGTTGAAGCTGGATCCTAAATCGGACTCTGATAAAACGTCGTTTTGTGTCCCTGTCTTTTTATCGCAGTGATTAAAACCGGAGAGAGCGGTATGACGGTGTTCCGGCTCCTCACCAAGTCGGGCGGTTGGGTGTGGGTCAAATCCAACGCCAAGCTGATCTACAAAGGAGGAAGGCCCGAGTTCATCATCGTGTACCAGCGAGCTCTGGTGTGAGTGTTTTCTCTCTTTGTGGCGTCTGACGTCGTCTCTAATATGACGCCTGCTCTCCGGTTTGTTTCAGCAACGCGGAGGGTGAGGAGTATCTCCGTCAGCGGAGGCTCCAGCTTCCCTTCAGCTACACCACAGGAGAGGCCATCCTGTACGACACCGGGCCCACGGTGGACATCTCCCAGTTCCAGTTCAACAAGTTGTTCTACAGTGGCGACGCCCCCAACGACGTGGCGCCCGGCTCTCTGCTGGACTGCTTCTTAAAGCAGGATGAAGCGGCGTACACCCAGATGGTGGACTCCCCCTCACCTGAGGATCACCTGTTCAACAACAGCCGGGCCCTGCTCAGCATTCCCAGCGACTCCTGGCAGGAGGACGTGGTGGCGGCACCAACGGGCGGTCCGGTGGTGGTGAAAGAGGAGGCCAGGCAATCGGTGATAACCGTCATCAACAATCTGGAACAATTGGTCCAGAACAATGACCTGGGCTCGGTGCTGCAGAACCTTGACCTCACAGAGCCAGAGCTGATGGAGTGGGAGAGCGCCCTCAAGAGGCTGAGTCAAGAGGAGCGTCGGCAGGACGCCGTGGGCTTTGACCTGGACAGAATCATCACAAATGACGTCTTTGACTACATGGACTCTGTTTTGTTCAAGGAGAAGGCGGGAAACGCTCAGAGCTCCAGCTGCTTCCTCGCCGCCAGCAACCATCAGCAGGGGACCGCCCCTCCGGCCCCTCAGCTGTTCCAGACTCCGAGCCCTCGCTGTACCTACCCCCCACTGAACGACGTCTACTCGCACCAGCAGGGGGCGATGAACGGAGGCTTAAAGGAGTCTGCTCAGGTGTTCGGTGGCCCCCAGAAACTGTCCCACTACCCGCTGATCCCTCGGGCCGCCGCTAACCTGCCGCTCCCCCAACATCTGCAGCTCCAGGACATCTTCAGCCCCTCCATCGACCTCCCACTCATCACTGCCCCCGACGACGACCTCTTGGGCATCTTTCCTTCCTGTGGAAAGACGCACCAGATTTCTGGACGGGCGCCGTCCAGCCCGCCTCTCCTGTGTCCGCAGAACCATTTTGCTGCGAACGGACCGCTGCTGCGGATGAATCCCCCCGACCATGTGGTACCCAGCATAGTCGACATGCTGCCACCCTTGATTCCGTGCAACGACCTCCTTTCCTCTGACGTGCCCCTCCCCTTCGCTCCGACGTGTCTGCAAAGCGGCCCCCCGTTGGAAACGCACGACCAGCCGGTCGAGCCCAGGCCTCAGAACCAGCAGCAGAGGCTGCCTCACGCTGGCGTCGTGCAGAACGGACATGAGCCGACGCCAGCGCATCAACCCACAGGAGGCCAAACATTCCAGCACGCCGGCCTGTGGCCAAGGAGCGTCACCGGAACGACCCCCCATCAGCACGGGGGGCTGGCCCACGGCCAGGCACCTTCTCACAGCAGCTGCTTGTTTCAACAGCACTTTTCTCACAGTCCAGCAGGAGGCGACGTCCTGGCTCTGTCGGGGTCGTCTGGTCTGAGGGGGGCCGACATGTCTCTGGATCAGAGTCCCCCTCAGGCCTTCTGCTACTTCCAGTGGGGCCACAGCGAGCCTGTGGTGGGCTCGTCATCCGCCGGCCAGGAGAACGCCATCATCAGCCCCCTGAGCGCTCCGTCCGGCGTCCCCGTCCCCGAGCACGCCTTCAGCTCGCAGAACTACAGACAGAAACGAGTGAACGCGCCCCCTTGTGGACTGGAGGGCTTCAGCCAGCGGGAAAACTATTAGGAGAAAAAAATCTGAAATAATTATTTGGATCCCAAAATTAATGTATGAAAAATTATTTAAATGAATGAAATCTGTGACGTAAAACGTCACAAATGTTTTTGTCCTGGAGCCAAAGTCACACATGAGATGTGTCGGTTCTGCCAGACCCAAAGGGACTCTGTTAAAGGTGCAGTTTGTAAAACCAGGTTCCAGCTTGCATCCCCTCCCCCCGTCCAAAAATCTATTATAAGTGTCAAAACAATGTAATAAAAGCCAAAGGTTTCTTATCAGATATTATTTATTACCTTCCCCTCGACCCGATCACAGCCCACCGCCGAGGAGGAGGTGCGTCTGACAGGGCCAGGCAGCACCAGTGATACCCCTTTTCCTTTGCCAAGTCAGAGCCACGGCATTATGTCATCGTATGACGTCATCGGTTCTTGGCTCTAGACCAGCAGAGAGTCTGTGCTTGTCTGGCACCAGTTATGGGAGCCAGGAGCTGGTGCTTAGGCTGGTGCTTAGGCTCTACCAGGCTCCGGCTCCGAACCATCCCAGGAACCATCCCAGCTCGGTGGAAAAGGAGTATGAAGAGGTCGCGCCAGGAGAATTCAATTCCAATTCAAAATCCGACAGCCATCCCGCGTCAGGAAGGGGCGGAGAGAAAGCGCCAGGAGCGCTCTGTCCACCAGAACAGGATCTCGCTCTGTCCACCAGAACAGGATCTCGCTCTGTCCACCAGAACAGGATCTCGCTCTGTCCACCAGAACAGGATCTCGCTCTGTCCACCAGAACAGGATCTCGCTCTGTCCACCAGAACAGGATCTCGCTCTGTCCACCAGAACAGGATCTCGCTCTGTCCACCAGAACAGGATCTCGCTCTGTCCACCAGAACAGGATCTCGCTCTGTCCACCAGAACAGGATCTCGCTCTGTCCACCAGAACAGGATCTCGCTCTGTCCACCAGAACAGGATCTCGCTCTGTCAACGTATCTTTTTCTTCTTTGTTGGATTTTAGAAGTGAAGCGTTTCTTCATCGTCTTCGTGACACTTCCACCTAAAAAACAGGAAGATCCTCTCCGGCGCCAGAGTTCAGTGTTTCTGCTGCAGAGGACACGCCCCCTCTGGGAGATCTGAGGGTCTCTTTCTACCTGACATTTTTAGCATCAGCCGATAAAAGAGGAATAAGAAAGTTAGTTGTGAATTTTAAATTCCGTTCATTCAGAGAAGAGAGAAATCCAAATTTTACAGACTGCACCTTTAAGCACAATAGACGCATTCGGACGCTGGAATAAATCGATATTTTTACATCCAAAAAAGTTTGTGGGATTGGCTGCCATCAATAAATGTACTGGAGAGAGTAGAAAATATTATTTTTAAAATGTAACGGAATTGAAAGCAGAAACATTTAAATGTAAAAGCTTTTTATTTCCTGGCGTTTTCTATATAACATGTTGAATGTACGGCCTTATTATCAGCACTTGTAAACAGTTCTTTTACTCAAATATATATATATATACATATATATATATATATTTCCATTTACTGTTTTTATTTCTCCTTGTTGCCGTTTCTTTGAAAGGAAAGAAAAAAACCTTCTGGGCACCGAGATCTTCTTCACCAGCGCTGGATTATAACCCTCTCAGATTCTCTTACATATAAAAGTCTGTATTTTACGCTTCGTGTCCAGTTTGTGATGTTTTTGTTGAAGATACACTTAAAATGAGAATGAAGTAAAAAGCCATTACGAGAGAGAGACCCCCGACGAGGCGGGCCACTCGAATCCAAACAGCCAAAGAAAACACACGACGTCACTTCCTGTCGAGAGAGAGAGAGAGAGAGAGAGAGTTATAAAAAATTTATTTCATTTAAATCTTCTATTTTCCACTAAATGCAAAATTTCATCATGAAATTATTTTATAATTCGTATAAAATGTTTAAAAACGTGCTCGACAGACCAATTTGACGTTTCATGGTTAATTTATGGTGTGAAAGATAATACATTTGTAAATGCCTTGAATAAATAAAATATGAAAAGAAATTTGAAAAAAAAAAAAGAAAAGTCGTTTTCTATAGTTTTTATTTATTTTTATTTTTTAATGCTTGAGGACATTAAAGGGTTAAAAGACAATTGTCTTTTAAACTCAAATGAAAATATTTGAGACCCAAAATGTGAACATAAACGAAAGAGAAGCAGAGACAGTCGTATTTATTCTCCTTACAGGTTATATATTATTTTAATGTTATTATTTTTACACTTAAAATCGACTGAAGGCACTAATACGTTCACTTCAGAGGAGGCGGAGCCTAAACCCGGACGAAGGTGAATGGAGGTGAGCCTCCATGCGTGAATCAATGCCTCCCGTTCACGACACATTCTTCAGGTGTTTTAGGTATTGTTTTGTATTTTTGTATTTTTTTTGTAAATTCTTTAAATCTATCTTTTTTTCTTTGTTTTCTTTGTTTTTAGAAAATCGGTTCCTCTTCCTGTCACACGTCACACTAAGAAAAAAAAGAAAGCCAAGCTTCCATTCACAGTTTCTTAATGTGTTTTCAGCTCTAGATGATTAGTGCTGAAAGAAAAGAAAACCGATTCACACCGGTTCGTTTTACAAACTATTTATAAATAACTGACAAAGGCACAAGTTTGAAAAGGAAAAGATGAAGTGAAATTTATACTAAATTTCCCTTCATCTTTTCTTCGTTCTGCAATTTCACCAAATATGTCAAACTTGTGCCTTTGTCAATAATTTTTTTTACACCTGAAAAAATTCTAAATGATGAATAAAACCAAGTTGTTTTATATCCAGTTGTTCCAGATGTAATAAAGGATTTGTTATTAAGGCATCAGAATTGTGGAATGGATTAAACATTTAACATTTAGTTTAAAGAAAACCTGCTAAAAAATGAACATGTCATAGTTTCAAACAGAATAATTCTGTGAAAAGAACTTTTGCAGGACGTTCAGTCGGTTTGTGACGTTTAACTTCACGTGACGTCAACAGAATGAAGTCTGTCGAATAAATATTGGAAGTGTTTGATAAAAATCAGATCATTTTTTCATAAACTTAAACTTAAACTTAAAACATTGGCAAGAAAAACGTCCAGAATCATAAAACTTTAATTTGTTGGATTATTTCCAAGATTTATCAACGAAACTTGTTCTGTTCTGGTTCCCACTGACACAAACAAACCAGCGCCGTCCAGAACCCGACCCGGTCAGAGCAGGTGACTCCTTCTCAGCATGTTTCCGTGTGGAGACAAACATCAAACCTTCATCATGAGGATTTCATGAATAATGAGACCACTGCAGTGAAGATGAGGGAGGTGAAGAGATGATGAGATGAAGAGATGATGAGATGAAGAGATGATGAGGTGAAGAGATGATGAGATGAAGAGATGATGAGATGAAGAGATGATGAGGTGAAGAGATGATGAGATGAAGAGATGATGAGATGAAGAGATGAAGAGATGAAGAGACGAAGAGATGAAGAGATGATGAGATGAAGAGATGATGAGATGAGGGAGGTGAAGAGATGATGAGATGAAGAGATGAAGAGATGAAGAGCCTCTAGATACAATCCTGTGATGTTTGGTTTGTCCACCAGAGGTCGACCTCTACTCACCTTCCTCTCCTTCATGGACTCACATCTACTGATGAACACACCCACAACGATCAGGTGGATCTTCATCACCTTTGTGTCTGTGATCAGGTGAGACCTTTTACTCTGTGAGAGTAATCTGTTACTGTGTGAGTAATCTGTTACTGTGAGAGTAATCTGTTACTGTGTGAGTAATCTGTTACTGTGTGAGTAATCTGTTACTGTGAGAGTAATCTGTTACTGTGTGAGTAATCTGTTACTGTGAGAGTAATCTGTTACTGTGAGAGTAATCTGTTACTGTGTGAGTAATCTGTTACTGTGTGAGTAATCTGTTACTGTGAGAGTAATCTGTTACTGTGAGAGTAATCTGTTACTGTGTGAGTAATCTGTTACTGTGAGAGTAATCTGTTACTGTGAGAGTAATCTGTTACTGTGTGAGTAATCTGTTACTGTGTGAGTAATCTGTTACTGTGAGAGTAATCTGTTACTGTGAGAGTAATCTGTTACTGTGTGAGTAATCTGTTACCTTCTTCACTCATTCAAGCCTCGTTCTTCGTCCCCCGGCAGGAGAATCGTCTATAGGTGGACTGATGACGGGACACAGGAGTAAAATAAGAGAGACACACGTCCAGCAGGACGATGTAACGATGAAGAACAAGGAGAGAAGAAGAAAACTGGACTTGATGTCAGGAGATCCACTAGGACAAGTTTCAAAGTAAAGTTTGTCATTAGAGTAAAAGATTTTAAAGGGAATAGAGAGAAGTAGGAGAATTCTTTTCTGTCGTCCCAGAAGATAAAACCATTTAAGAATCAAGTTATAACGTTTGACGAACATGAAGATGAAGAACACGGGATTTCTTTTCTCTCTTTGCCCTCTGTTCTACCCTCCTGTCCAGTAGGTGGCAGTAATGCGCCTGTAAGCCAGCTTCCAAACGCCAACACAAATCCAGAAGAAGAGGAAGAGGAAGCCCTTCCTCGTTGTCCGGTTCTGGAAGGTCTGCCTGGTGGACGGCTTTAATGGTTCTGACCCTGGACTGTTTCATGGATTTGGTGCATTTAAGGATGGAGGAGCTCCTGCTTTTCCTCCACCATGTGGATCCTCCTGGAAACTCTTCAGCCGCTACGTTTCCATGGAGTCTGTGGAGCATCTTCATCAGTCGAGATGATTCTCAGTGAGGAAGGAGAAATTAATGATTCTAAATGGGGGCTGGTCTTCAAGATGGGCCTTTTGGGTTCTTCTGGAACCATCTCCTTCTGCTCCATTGTCACATTCTGCCACACAGGTGGAGTCCATCTGAAGTCATCTCCTCCGGCTCCTGGTCTCCATGTAGAGGTCTTCATCAAAGATCATTAGGGCCAGAAGGTGCAGCAGAGTTCTCCTGAGGGATCCACTGAGGACGGACCTTCTCTCGCCACCAATCAGAGCCGTACAGGAGAAGAGCTCTGAGGTCACTGCTGAAGAGTCTGACCTGAGGACGAAGGTGGAGGTGTGTGTTTTTAGTCCAAAGGAAGCTCCACCCCTTATTTATCAGTCTTCTGATTGGGCTAAAAGTATAAACTAGCAAACTTCTGAACGCACTCAGACCCAAAGAGGTGATCAGACACAGGTTTGTATGAACGAGGATGAGGAGGAGGGGGTGAGGAGGAGGAGGAGGAGGAGATGCTCTCCAACGTTGAAGATATCCAGGAATCATCTCACACCAGTTAGCCGGTTCCTTCCTTCCAGTCCGATCGGACCCCTCTGCTGAGCGACGGGACGGCCATCCCTCACAAACCCCCCTGAAGACCCCCGACTCTCGGCTCAGAGCATGAAAAAGACATTTACAGCCGCGGCGGCGTTTCTCCCGCGGGAACAAACCAAACATCTCCTGACTCCACCCATCAGCTCCTGGAAGCATGAAGGTGCATGAAGGTCGCGACCCCTGCAGATTTCTGCGGTGGTCTTCTACAAAAATCATCTTTTTTCTTGAAAGAACATTTTCAGAATTGAAGAAAAATCCAAAAAGAATGTTCTGCTTGAAGACGAGAATGGAGGCGAGGGAGAGGAGCGCCGTCCCTCCAATCAGCTGTTTGGCCTAGTTTCCCTCTCCTTCTGTGGAGTGTGGGGGTCTTCAGCCCCCCGAGGGCTCTTCTGCAGTCATGTGACATAATGTAAGCATTTCCATAAAGGAGCATCGAGACGTTTCTGTCTTTGTCTGCGGACTCAGATGTTTTAAAAATTCTGCTTGACTGTTTACGCCATCTGAGCCGGTTCTGTTGGTTCTGTTGGTTCTGTTGGTTCTCATGGGTCTCAGCTGGAGGATGGAGGGACTGAACCCGGGGCTTGAACCCAAAACAGACTGTCAGCTTTTTCTTCTTTTTTAAATCCAGTCATAGGAAGTATTAGTGTTTTATTTTACCTGACATGTGAAACACTTTTATTTATGTCCAACGTTTGAACAACAACTTCCTGTTTCAGCGAAAAGAACTTTCTTCGCTAGTTCTGACCTCTGGGGGGTTCAAACAGGCTAATGGTCGTATAACACGGTGGATCCCCACTAGGTGGCGCTGTGAGATGAATATGTATTTTATTTTTAATCAGGCATCTTCAGAGCGGGACTTTTATCCCACCTGTGAAGTTTGGGTCGGGTCGGATCAGGTCCAGTGCGGTCACGACAGGTTTGTGTTTCACGGCGAGGCATTAATATTCGCCGCCGTCTACCGCCGAGGCCGCTCCTCGAAAACTCCTCATCTTAATAACGTTTACTCCTTGTGGACTGAAGGTAACATTCAGCACATTTGAGGTTGATGAGGAGAAAACTCTGGGAGGAGTTTGAGTTTGTTCAAACACATCCGGGCTCTCCATAGATCCTGAAATCAGTCCAGTTTGGTATGAGCGGGTTCTGATGGAACTTTGAATCCAGCTTCGGTTCCTCCTACTCCTCCTACTCCTCCTTCTCCTCCTTCTTCTCCTACTTTAACTTATATTTATGACATTATAGATTATAACACATGTTTGAACTTCTACATTTCAGAGTTTGTGCTTTGAGAACGACCTCATGGTCAGATTCTGGCGGATCAGAACCCAGAACCTTCTGAGCCGCCTCTTACTCTTCTTCTTATTATTATTATTATCATATAAATGATCCGATAGCTTCTTTAAATAAAATCCTCTCCGCACCTCCTGCTGCTCCTGGTTGGGTTTTTTTTTCCTTTTTTTCCCATGATGCTCCTCTGCCTCGTCACCAGCTGGGAGGAGATGTGCCCACTGCTGCAGGTGAAGACCCCTCAGAAGGTGGAGATGAATCCAGCTCCATTATTTAACAGTCTAACCCCTGACCCACTTTCGGCTCGGCCCACTGCGGGCTCAACATGAACTTCCAGCCTCAGCCGCGCGCTGATTGGACGCCGGGGCTCCATCGGGAGCGCGCAGCCGTGAACGCGCTCGCCCCGTGTTTCCAGGAGACTCTCCCACGTGCCCGCGCGTGCCTCTTCCACTCCAGTAAGAAGCTCCTCGGGCACGCGCCCTGCAGAAATCTGTGTGTGTGGAATGCGCGCTCCCGCCGCGTCCTCCTCTAGATCCAGTCCGGCGCTGGTTGGAGTGTTCCTCTGATGAAGACTCCTAAAATGTAAATAGTTGTTCTTTTTGAGGGTTCCGGAGAACTTTGCTGTTCGGTTTGAGGTCCGGAGGAGCAGAGATGAGGAGGACTCGTGCGCAGAGCGCGCCGCTCCGCTCATAATCTCTGTTACGCGTCAGCAGGAGGAAAAGTCCAATTTATGGGTTGAAGTTTGCAGAATTCTGACGGGCCGACATTATTTCTCCGGGTTATTCTTTTACGTCACTTTTGAATTCTCTAGAGTTCTGAAGAGCGAGTTGGATCAGCCGGTACCGAACCGGTCCTCTTGGATCCAAGGCATATTTCTTTTTATTTTTAATTGACATTATTTTTCTCTTTATTTCCGGCTTTGATCTGGAGGATTAAAGAGCAGAATATTTTACATGTGCAGAGGAAGAGTCCGTGCGCGTTTGTGAGGATCTACTTATATAAGAGGAAGATGTACGCCGGACGGAAGAGGAGAAAACCGGTCCAGAGGACGTGAGTCTCCTTCTTACACCTGCCTTTGTTTCCACAGCAGCAGCATTTTTAATCATTTATAATCATTTATTATCATTTATAATCATTTATTATCATTTATTATCATTTATTATCATTTTTAAAAAGGACATTCCATCTTTCTGATGACGCAAACTCAAACTGTGGTCATTTTTTCTCCCCTCTTCCTCTAAAAAGCACCTTTGGGTGCTCTTTGTTTGGTTTTAGACTGATAATAATCTTTTCTCTGTTTACGTCGGTGTCAGATGTTTAGATCTTTACTTTAACGTCGGCGGATTATTGCAGGCCTCCGACTCAGGCCCGATTTTTAACCTTCAGCGCCGCGATTCTCTTCTTCTGTGGTTTTTGATCCAAGCTGCGAATAAACTAGAAATAAAAGACACTTCGTTTTTTTTTACATGTTTTTTATTTTCATAATCATCAAACTGATGATTCTGCAGATTAAGCAGCATTTTCTTTTTCTTTTTAGGATGTGGCTCTATTTTTTTTTATAAAAACGCCCTTCAGAAAATAAAAGGATTTTTATTTTCAGCTTTTCTTTTAAATTTAAATTGTTTTTCCAAAGTGAGGAAATTTAATATGTAATAAATTATATTTATTGAATATATGATTGTCTAAAATAAGTAAAAACAACATTACAGTTAATAATTCGTATTATTAATTGTTAATTAATTTATTTTTATATATTTATTATTTATATTTATATATAAATAACCTCAAACAGAAATTCTAAATATATATTTTTCATTATTATTTCTTAATCAATTGTCGTTTGTTTTTAAATATAATAAGAATGAATAATAGATTTCAAATAATAATATTTAAATAATAGATTATTTTGTCATTTATTTATGTTTCAATCTTGTTTAGAAGAAAAAGTCGTTTTAAGTTTTTGTGACTCCCAGAATAAACTTTCTTCCAGAGATAATTTTAAAAACAACAACATCTAAATGAAATATGATGAATGTTTTTTTCAAATTTAACTTACATTATTAGATAAAAATGTTAAAATTAAAATCTGAGCCTCTGCTGTTGAATCATAATCAGTTTAATAAAAATAATGATAATGGGAAGCAGAAAAAGACGCGCAGAGATTTTAAATCGTGACTCAATCGGTCCAGATGGATGTTGATGGTTGAGGAGATGTCATGTGACATCCAGTCAAAGATCCTGCCGTCTGTTGGAGACATCTCAGACCTGCTGGATGAACTCCACCCGTGTTGTGGAGGAGTTTCTCTGCTCAGGAGAAGCAAAGGAAGGCGGAGGCTCGATGTCTTATTTCTGAAGGACACTTCCTGCATCTAACCTCGCATGAGCAGCGTGACACGCCCATATAAGGTCATCCTGTCACAGGGGACTAAAGCCAGGCTCTTAGTCCGATGTAAGTCAGGTCTTCACGATGGAGCCTCTAGTTTGGTCTATCGTGGAGTCAGAAGAAGGAAGTATTCTAACCTCGGACCCAGAGTGAAGCATTGTGGGTACAGAGGGAAGCGTCAGTAGATGGGTCGTGGTTGTGGAGCAGGAACAGACCCGTAGGGCCGTGAGACCGTTTGGCTTCAGATGCTTCGTGAACTTGAAACTGATCTGGAGCACATGATCACCCCTAAAAAGGAGATTTACCCATAATCCTCCTGGATGGATGATAATACAGATTCAGGACTGAGGGTTTTGGTTCACAGGGATGTCAAAATGTGACTCACACACACACACACACACACACACACACACACACACACACACACACACACACACACACACACACACACACACACACACACACACGTGCACACAAATCCTCGGGTCATGTGACCAGGGTGACAGGATGAGTCAGGAAGAATCTCTGTTGGGTTCCTTTTATTCATTTTTTTAATCGCTTGTTGTTCAGTCATTCGTTAGAATTTAAGTTGCGAGCGTTTACCTCTGTGATTGTGTTACGATGTTCTTCTTGTTGTTACGTGACGCCACACACACGTGTAACACACACCGTCAGATAACGTTATATTATGTTGTCATATGTTGAACAAATGTTATAAATCCTAGAAAGGAAAACAAACTCATGATGAGAATAATAATCATAATAATTATAACGTTATTCATGGAGCTCAACAGTTACGTGACTTATTCATCCATTCATCTCAGTTATCTCTTATCTCGTTTCTATTTTGGTGTATCGTTACGAATCTCATTCTTGTCTTATCTTACAACATACTTTCTCATTCGTATCATATCTCGTTTGTATCTCATTTTTATTTGTTGTGTTTATATGTTATCTCATTTCTTATCTCATATCCTCATATCTCAGTTATATTTTGTTTTTCTCTTGTTAGACCTCATTTGTACGATTCTTTCTTTTTTTTGTTCCTTCCTCCCCCCCTTCCTTCCTTCCTCCCTTCCTTCCTTCATTCCTTCCTTCATTCCTTCCTTCCTTCCTTCCTTCCCTCCTTCCTTCACTCCTTCCTTCCCTCCTTCCTTCACTCCTTCCTTCACTCCTTCCTCCCTCCCTTCCTTAAATCACTCCTTCATTCATTCATTCCTTATTCCTTCCTTCCTTCACTCACTCACTCGCTCGCTCGCTCACTCACTCTGTGATCAAAACCAGGTACAGAAGAAAAAAGAGAGAGGAATCTTTGGAGAACGTTCTTCATCACAACATGATGATGACGGCAGTCTGGTCAACCCACACCAGATTTTAAATGACTAGAATTTAAGTTGTTTTCAGCTGTTCTTGTTTTTTCTCACTCACTCGTACATGGATTGTGAGATTTCCCGGATGTTTTAAACTTTCTTCAGTTACATCGTTATAAAACGACAGTCTCCTTAAACAAAAAAGAAGAGTTGGTGACATTGGATCTCAAAAAATATATTTTATACAATCCAAGAATGTGATGGTTTAACCTTAACGTCTTTTTGATGACATCACCCTCTCTGACATCACCATCTCTGACATCACCATCTCTGACATCACCGTCTCTGACATCACCATCTCTGAAATCACCATCATCTGACATCACCATCATCTGACATCATCATCTCTGAAATCATCATCTCTGACATGACCATCATCTGACATCACCATCATCTGACATCACCATCATCTGACATCACCATCATCTGACATCATATTCTCTGACATCATCATCTCTGACGTCATCATCTCTGACATCACCGTCTCTGACATCACCATCTCTGACATCACCATCATCTGACATCACCATCTCTGACATCATTATCTCTGACATCATCATCTCTGACATCACCATCTCTGACATCATCATCTCTGACATCACCATCTCTGACGTCATCATCTCTGACTTTACCATCTCTGACATCACCATCATCTGACATCATCATCTCTGACATCACCATCTCTGACATCATCATCTCTGACATCACCATCTCTGACATCATCATCTCTGACATCACCATCTCTGACATCATCATCTCTGACATCACCATCTCTGACATCATCATCATCTGACATCACCATCTCTGACATCATCATCTCTGACATCATCATCTCTGACATCACCATCTGTGATGGTCTCCTCTCCTCTGGGCTGGGATGATGTCAGGTTTTAGATGTTTCTGTGCTCAAAATGTCTGATGAAGTAGTCGTGATGTTTATCCTCCATCTTTAACCTCCATCAGGGTGAAGCAGCCTCCCGCTGAAGGGGCCAAGTCCAACCCGTCCAAACGCCATCGGGACCGGTTGAACGGGGAGCTGGAGCGTCTGGCCAGCCTGCTGCCGTTCCCCGAGGAGGTCACGGCCACGCTGGACAAACTCTCCATCCTCCGCCTCAGCGTCAGCTTCCTGAGAGCCAAGAACTTCTTCTCAGGTAAAGATGCTGGATTTTACCTGGAGTTTCATCAAAGCGCCTTCATCACTAACATACCTCATCCTGAGATGAACAGATGTTTGTTCAGGGCGGTCGCCCCTCACCAATGTCAGCCGGGATAGGCTCCACCCCCCACTGCCCTGAACCGGATAGTGGATTACCGATGGATGGATGGATGGATGATGGATGGATGGATAGGTTGGTGGGTGGGTGGGTGGGTGGGTGGGTGGGTGGATATATGGATGGATGGATGGGTGGATGGATGGGAGGGTGGATAGAAGGATGGATGATGGATGGATTGGATGGATGGGTGGATGGATGATGGATGAGTGGATGATTGGTGGATGGATGGATGGATGGATGGATGAGTGGATGATTGGTGGATGGATGGATGGATGGATGGATGGATAAAAAACGTTGAACGCTCACCTGAATGAAAACATTGACATAACTAGCCTGACTGAGGGAGAGCAGGCTCCACCTTCTTCAGATGATTCCATCCTGAGGAGAAACCTTCAATATTTCATCGACCCGTGTTCTAGGTCGATGACATCATCTGTCGTAGGATGAGGTGATGAAGATTCCATGTAACCGAACGCCAGAGCTTCACATGTGTGGATGTGTGGGTGGATGTGTGTAGATGGGTGGGTGGATGGGTGGATGTGTATGGATGGGTGGGTGGATGCGTATGGATGAGTGCATGGATGGATGGAAGGGTGGATGTTTGGATGTGTATGGATGGTTGGTTGTATGGGTGGGTGGATGTGTGGATGGGGGGTTGGATGTATGGGTGGATGTGTATGGAAGGGTGGATGTGTGTGGTGGGTGGATGTGTGGTGGGTGGATGTGTGTGGTGGGTGGATGTGTATGGAAGGGTGGATGTGTGTGGTGGGTGGATGTGTGGTGGGTGGATGTGTGTGGTGGGTGGATGTGTATAGATGGGTGGATGTGTGTATGGATGGGTGGTTGGATGTATGGGTGGATGTGTGTGGTGGGTGGATGTGTGTGGTGGGTGGATGTGTGTGGTGGGTGGATGTGTGTGGTGGGTGGATGTGTATGGATGGGTGGATGTGTGGATTGGTGGTTGGATGTATGGGTGGATGTGTGTGGTGGGTGGATGTGTGTGGTGGGTGGATGTGTGTGGTGGGTGGATGTGTATAGATGGATGGATGTGTGTGGTGGGTGGATGTGTGTGGTGGGTGGATGTGTGTGGTGGGTGGATGTGTGTGGTGGGTGGATGTGTGTGGTGGGTGAATGTGTATGAATGGGTGGATGTGTGTGGTGGGTGGATGTGTGTGGTGGGTGGATGTGTGTGGTGGGTGGATGTGTGTGGTGGGTGGATGTGTGTGGTGGGTGGATGTGTGTGGTGGGTGGATGTGTGTGGTGGGTGAATGTGTATGAATGGGTGGATGTGTGGATTGGTGGTTGGATGTATGGGTGGATGTGTATAGGTGGGTGGATGTGTGTGGTGGGTGGATGTGTGTGGTGGGTGGATGTGTATAGGTGGGTGGATGTGTGTGGTGGGTGGATGTGTGTGGTGGGTGGATGTGTGTGGTGGGTCTCTCCTGTGCAGGGTGGAGACCGTGTTGTTTTAGGCGGAGGTCTGTGGAGCAGAATGCTGCATTGCGGCCTTCAGAACCTTTGAAACATGAATAATGGAAACAAACTGGAGTTTAAAGAATTTATGAAACGGAGGCGGAGCCTGTTTGTTTAAGGCGGCGGCTTCTTCAGACGACGATGGCGAGGAAACGGCGCCGCGATCGTCATAAATGCATTTATATGTCGTGTTGCAGAGATGAATAGTAACTAAGTACATTTCCTCAAGTACTCCACTAAAGTACAAATGTGAGGAACTTGTACTTTACCTGATTATTAGTATTTATTCTGCTTCTACTTCACTTCAGTTACTTTTCAGTCACGTCTGAATGTTTGAGATCAACAAAACGTTTAAAAGTAAAAGTTTGTATTTTCACGGTAAATTTCCGATTCCACATATTTTTACCACAAAAAGTTATTTACTGTTAATTTATCGCTTCTTCTACGTTTGTTTTACTGTCATTTCTGTGATTGGTATGTAAATATATGTAAATGTATATAGAAATATAAAAATTAGTTTATTTTTTGTTTGTCAACATTTATCTAACAGAAATAAATTATATTCTATATAAAAGTAAAACACTGAGAGGATTTTACTTTACGTTTACTGCAAAGTCAATACTTTTACTTCCATGCTTCAAGTACTTTTGGCTGATAGAACGTTAATTACCCTTTACTGAAATAAAGTTTTAGAGTGCATCATGTGGTGCTGCTTATACCCTAAAGGATCCGTCTATTTCCTGGATAAAAGAAGATGAAGGCCACCGTCTTCTTCTATTACCTCCGTTCTAACGCCGTCGGCCGGTTGGCTCCTGCAGAAAAGGCAGGATTGAAGGTTTGTTCTGTCAGAGCCAATCATCCATCCTGGATTTCACTACCAGGAGGTCAGAGGTCAGCCGACGGACAAACCCTCTTGTCCAACGGCATTAGCCTACTTCCTGGACGGGCTCTAAGTAATTAACGAGCTCAGGGCTCTTACATTGAGAGAGAGAGAGAGAGAGAGGGAGAGAGGGAGGGGGGATAGAGAGAGAGAGAGAGAGGGTGGGAGATAGAGAGGGGAGAGAGAGAGAGAGAGGGTGAGGGGGGAGAGAGAGACAGAGAGAGAGGGAGAGAGGGAGGGGAGAGAGAGACAGAGAGAGAGAGAGAAAGAGGGGGGGTTGGGAGAGAGGGGAGGGAGAGAGAGAGGGGGGGAGAGAGAGGGAGGGGGGAGAGAGATAGAGAGAGGGGGGGGGGAGAGAGAGAGAGAGAGGGAGGGGGGATAGAGGGAGAGAGAGAGGGGGGGCAGAGAGAGAGAGGGGCAGAGAGAGAGAGGGGGGAGAGAGACAGGGGAGAGAGAGAGAGGGGGGGAGAGAGAGGGGGGGAGAGAGAGAGGGGGTGGCAGAGAGACAGTGGAGAGAGAGAGAGAGAGAGAGAGAAAAAGGGATGGGGGAGAGAGAAAGAGGGGAGAGAGACGGAGAGAGAGAGAGAGAGGGGGGAGAGTGAGAGGGGGGGAAGAGAGAGAGAGGGGGGAGAAAGAGAGAGGGGGGGAAAGAGAGAGAGAGCTCTGCTGACCCTGAGGGTCCGTCGTTAAATGTAAATATGAATGTAAGCGTTAATATAAACGTAAATATAAATGTAAAAGTAAATATAAATGTAAACGTAAACATAAATGTAAACGTAAATATAAATGTAAACGTAAACATAAATGTAAACGTAAATATAGATGTATAGGTAAATATAAATATGAATATAAATGTAAATGTAAACGTAAATGGGACAGGAGCTGAACGAAGCCCCCCGGCACGGCGAGGTTAATCTCCCCGGCGGTATTATCCAGCCCAGCTGCCATCTTTGTTATTGTCAGGCGCCACCATGGCCTCGCTCCTCTCCACCAGTCTAAGGGGAGGGGCGTCGACGCTGTTAAAAAGGCGAGAGGAAGATCTCCACCTCTTGAGTCTTCATCACTGCTGCTTCATCATCGCCTGACAGCGGAAGTTCTGGCCGAGGAGAAACACGTCTCATGAGAATTAGTTTCGTATCATATTTTTTTCATGAGCCTCCTCTCTCCTCTTCATCCGTGTGTGAGGAGTTTTCCAGTGGGTATCTAACGATGGTGCTGAAGAACCAGAACCGAGACCCTCAGCTCAGGTCCACCAGCGACGGACGTTCTAACTAGAGAGAGAGTGACCAGATGGAGACAGAAGAAGGAAAAAATAACTAGTAACGTCTATTTTCCGTCTGAGCTGTGCAGTAAGAGTGACGGAGGGGTTAAAGGTGGAGGTGGGACTGCACCAAGGATGGGCTCTGAGCCCCTTCTTGTTTGCTGTGGTGATGGACAGACTGACAGAGGAGGTCAGCAGGAGTCTTCGTGGACTATGATGTCGCTGGAGGACATTGTGACCAGTAGTGAGAGCAGGTGGAGGAGAACCTGGAGAGGTGGAGGTATGCGGTGGAGAGAAGAGGAATGAAGACAGAATACATGTGTGTGAATGAAAGGGAGGCAGGAGGAGGTGAGGATGGAGGAGTAGAGGTGGAGGAGGTGCAGGAGTTTAAGGACTTTGGTTCAACTGTTCAGAGAAACAGGGAGTGTGGAGAAGAGGTGGAGAAGGGAGTGCAAGCAGGGTGGAGTGGGTGGAGAAGAGTGTGAGGAGTTATCTGTGACAGAAGGAGAGCAGCAGGAGTGAAGGGAAAGGTTTCCAGGATGGTGGTGAGAGCAGCGGATCCGTCTCAGATGCTTCTGTGGCGCCGGACGTCAAACCTGATATGAAACGACGATTAATCCCGTGATTTCATCCCGTTGTTCCGGCGAGCTGCGGCTCTTTCCGATGTAAATAAAGAGGCAGATTAGGAGGCGTAATCCTCGCGACATCGGATCCACTCCCCTGTGGAGATGAAGCTCCGCCCCCAAATAACACGTAAAAAAAAAAGAACAGGAACCATTTAAGAACCTGACGGTAAAAAACTTTAAAAATCTCTACAGGGGAAATTGATGAGGTGGTTAAGGAGATAAAAAAAACAGGAAAAAACAGGAAAGGATAAACGTATTACTATAAAAACAAAACGAAAACAGTTTTATGGTGCAATCTTGAAGGTAAAGAAGGGAAAATTTGAAAATTTAAAGTTTTATTTACACTGGAAAAAATGCCTCATCAAAAATAAGTAGAAAAAAAAAGAATTGATTTTGTGTTTTTATCTTGTAATAAGTAAAAACAGAAGAAGTTCATATTTCGTTGGTAAGATTTCTTAAAATACGACGTGATATTTAAATAAAAGACGTCTTGAATCAGCTGGTGAATTTAATTTTTAATTATATTTTACTGTTATTAGGAAGTTTTGAAATTTTGACGTTAAGTTAGACGAATGTCGGTAAACTCAGTCGGTCCGTTTTCACCGGCGCCGTGACTCGGCACAAACGGATCCGACTGCGGTCGAACGACGTTTTCCACCGCCTGCCGCCGCCGCCGCTCCGGGATTGGTTACTTAATCTGAAAGTGTTGTGACATGTGACACGTGACACGTGACATGTGACATGTGACATGTGACATGTGACATGATACCCATCAGGCTTTTATGCTGAACGGGGGCGACCATTCCAAATACTTCCTCCCCCTCCTTCCTGTAGGTCATCTCATGAGAGGCTGCACCATCAGCAGTTGGCCGTACCTTCATGACGACCCTCCCCCTTTCCTCCGCCCGTCCTTCCCTCCATCCTTCCCTTGCAGGATTTAACCCCACCCCCCCACCCGTCCCGGTCCTGCTGATCACGATACGACACAGTCAGGAAAAACAGAACCTGGTAATGAGAAGTGACCCCTACCCAACCGGCCCCGCCCATATCCTCCACGCCCCCCCCGCCTCCTCTCTGGATCGCCCCTCATAAGCAAATATGCGACCATGTGATCCACAAACCTCCAGAGACACGAAAGCAGAACAGGGTGTGTGTTCATGCCCCGCCTCCTGTGTGCGTGTGTGAGTGTGTTTGTGTGAGTGAGTGTGCATGTATGTGCATGTGTGTTGCGTGCATCCATGTGAGTGGGGGAGGGGGTGGGGATGGGGTGGGACGTGTTCATCGCGTGTTTGCGGGGTGAAGGAGTTGAGATGTTCTATATTTACTCGCTGTCATTCACACTCTGCTGGAATAATTAACACAAACTGGAAACGTTGGCTGTAGGAGAAGCGACACGCTGACGGAAACATCGGCCGCCGCCGCCGCCGCCACCGCCACCGCTCCGCTTTTCCTTGTTTGTTGTTGTTGTTTTTTTATAAACCTCTCTGCAGGAGCTTTTATGGGTTAGTTCTATTTCTATTATGGGATATAGAGATTCAACTTCAATGCTGTTAGTTTGTATTAAAAATAAAGAGTTTATTTGTTTTATTAAAGAATAAGTCTGAGCAATAGAAGAAAAAAGATGAAATGTTTTCCTTTCATGAATATAAACATTATTATTATTGTTAGTAGTAGTGGTAACATTTTATATATATTATATATATATAATCATAGAAAAAGTAAAACTCTTTCATTAAAAGTAGTAAATAATTTATATACACAATAGTACTAATTAAAAATAAAAAGTCTGTTAATATTACATCATTAATTACATTAAATATCGATAGAAAATATTTATAATTCAATGTAATATAAATTAAATGTATTATTATTATTATCATTATATGTGATTATTATTATTTTTATTATTATTGTTGTTATTATTGTTATTATTTTTTTTATTGTTATTATAATTATAATTTTTACTACTGATGGTACTACTACTGGTGGTACTACTACTGGTGGTACTAGTACTGATGGTACTAGTACTGGTGGTACCACTACTGATGGTACTAGTACTGGTGGTACCACTACTGATGGTACTACTACTGATGGTACTACTACTGATGGTACCACTACTGGTGGTACTACTACTGGTGGTACTACTACTGGTGGTACTACTACTGGAGGTACTAGTACTGGTGGTACTAGTACTGATGGTACTAGTACTGGTGGTACTACTACTGATGGTACTACTACTGATGGTACTACTACTACTAGACTCTGAAGGATAAGGATTTAAAACGCCTTTAGATTTTCTTTCTTCTAGTTTCTTCGGTCGTCATCGGCAACCATCAGCGTCTGGCACGGATCCAAAGTAAACGGCCGCCGCCTCCCCTCTTCCTGATCATCAGTGGGTCATGGGGGGGGGGGGGGGGGCGTGTCCTCTAATGGTCAGTTTGGCTGAGGACTACGGAAATGAATGAATGAGTTACGGATACGAGGGAACAGAGTCGTAATAACGGAAATCGTCGGGGGGCGTTTTGACC
This sequence comes from Lophius americanus, assembly GCA_037951165.1. Lineage (NCBI taxonomy): Eukaryota > Metazoa > Chordata > Actinopteri > Lophiiformes > Lophiidae > Lophius > Lophius americanus. Next base: position 900,012 of record JBBDHG010000245.1, read on the forward strand.
GTAAGTCAAGAAAACACGGCTAACATCTACGATCTTTTGACTCTTGGCTGCCTCCTAGTGGATTCCAGTATAACTGTTGATGAGGGAACTGTTGATGATAGAACTGTTGATGATAGAACTGTTGATGAGGGAACTGTTGATGATAGAACTGTTGATGAGGGAACTGTTGATGAGGGAACTGTTGATGATAGAACTGTTGATGAGGAAACTGTTGATGAGGGAACTGTTGATGAGGGAACTGTTGATGATAGAACTGTTGATGAGGAAACTGTTGATGAGGGAACTGTTGATGAGGGAACTGTTGATGATAGATCTGTTGATGATAGAACTGTTGATGAGGGAACTGTTGATGAGGGAACTGTTGATGATAGAACTGTTGATGAGGAAACTGTTGATGAGGGAACTGTTGATGAGGGAACTGTTGATGATAGATCTGTTGATGATAGAACTGTTGATGAGGGAACTGTTGATGAGGGAACTGTTGATGATAGAACTGTTGATGAGGGAACTGTTGATGAGGGAACTGTTGATGAGGGAACTGTTGATGATAGAACTGTTGATGAGGGAACTGTTGATGAGGAAACTGTTGATGAGGGAACTGTTGATGAGGGAACTGTTGATGAGGGAACTGTTGATGAGGGAACTTCTTCTTCTAACACATTACCTCAGAGAACAGTGGTAATAGTAGATAAGTTGCTGCTAGGCAGCTGGAAGGTCTTGATGTCGAGTCCCTTATTCCGGACGTCTCCTTCACTTCATTCTTTGTGTTTCGCTCCACTAACACAAAACGAACTACCTCCTTCTCCGCTATCTCGTAGAGTATCGAGGTTAGAATGTGGGATTATCATTTTTAGTGTGCAGGCAGTTATGGCGCCGAACGAAGCGACTGCCTCAGAGGAAGAGCGGCGCCGAGGTTCAGAGCGTACGGGCGCTGACCTGTCCGTGTCACATTAGGTCACCTCAGCGGTTTGATGTTTATTGTTTGTTGTTCTCTAACTTTAGCTCCATTATGCAAAGATAAGCACGTTTGGGGAAACCAATCTGTTCTGTTCATCGGCTCCGCCTCCGGGCGGCTGCCGACGCCGTTATCCCACGCCGCCATGCCACATGTATGTTACGGATGTAAATTTTTCCCGATGAGCATTCGTGCCCACTGAAGCTCGATAACGACATCTTCTCTTTGTCCGGCCCACTCTCCCCTCAGGCTGCGGCGCTGCTCACCTGCGTTTTCTGACGTTTGAACGCACAGAACCGATGTCGACTCCCGTTATTAAATCCTCCTGAGGCTGATGAAGAACAAACAGACATGGATGCTCATCAGTGATGACCAGCAGTTTGAACAATATCATAATGAAGCTTCTTTTATGTTAATAATAGTCTCGCTCAATGTCAGCTGGGTTGGGTTCCAGCCCCCGCGACCCCAATGACTGAAGGAATGAATGTGAGATGAAGAGGAGAACATGTGAAGGAGAGTGTGGGAATGGAAGGTGAGAGGATTGTGAAACGTGAGGCAGAGACATGGACCTAATGAGGAGAATCAACAGAGATGATGCGTTTAAAGTCTGTAGGATCTTTGACCGCTGATCAGTGAGAGAAAAAAAAAATCAACCAAACCAAGGAATGTAAAAAAATTGTGTCTCCGTGAGGCGGAGTGGAGACGTGAGGACGGCGTGGACGATATGTTTGCATATCTTTAAATGTAAGGTGTACGGAAGTAGGCGGGGCTTGGGCTTTTAAATGGATGTAATAAAACTTAGCTAAACGAAACTAATTATCTCGCTGTTTCGATTGGTTGAACATAAATCCATCAGCAGTTGTGATGATCATTCGGTCTTGATGTCGTTTGTTGGGTCCAATCATATGTTTTAGAGTTTATGGTGATGACTGGCGTCCATTTAACCTCGCCACATGAAACAGAAGCACCGAACCCTCAGACATCTACGATGAAGAACCTGCAGATGTGGGATCATTAGACTTATAGCGGGACAATGTTCTGTTAAATGACCGGTACAATTATTGATCACGGACATCAAACATCCAACGACGCCATGATGTCATTACCGAGGGCGTCTGTATGGGAAAAAGGTCAGGGGTGTGCGACCAAAGCTGTGTCTCGTGTGACGGCACTCACATGAAGTCCAGATGCCCTCCGACGCCCCCACCCCTCTGATGGACTCCTCATTAACCCCCCCCCCCTGCACAAAACAAAAGATCTGACCTAAAACTCAGTCACCCGATCATGTCCGACGTCGCCTTTGGGGTCAGGGGTCATCACGGGTCGCAGCATGGTGCACCTGCAGGGGTCAGAGATTAACGCGCTTGACCACTGCTCTCTTTCTCATGACATCACCGCAGCTCGTCGTGTCACGTTATGGCGGCAGCAGAGGACCGCGAGCTCGCGGTTCATCCTTCCATAGACCTCTGGTGGACATCGGTGGAATTTTGTCTCATTCTGGGTCCATTGGCGCCGGCCTGTCACGATAACATGTGGAGTAGTTCTGATGTAATCCTGCCCCTGACAGACAAACCTTCCTCGAGGAGAGGACATGTCATCATGTGTCCTACAGAGGATTTAATAGAAACGGGATGTTGGAGCGTTAGACAAAATAAAGATCCTGATTTCTCTGATTAGACTTTCAGATTGTGTTTGTGATTGTGAATGAATGTTTAATGAGTTTGGAGCAGCATGGATGCAGGTCCTTCAGAGGTCCAGACATGACCCAGTCTGACAACCACAGCAGAACCAGAGGACTAAAACCTGTCCCCCCCTCCTCACCCTCACCCCCCACCCCTCCCTCTCTGCAGTCACCCTGAACGGCCGCAAAGGAGTGACTCCATCCGTTGGGAACAAGGATGACATCAAAACATCTGGAACGACGGAGAAGAAGATTCCTGAAGGAGATCTTCTGCTGCAGGTCAGTATCATAACTGTGTTTTTAAAAATATGAGAAAGAGGCTCCGCCCCCTCAGACTCTAGATCCTAAAAACTACCAAACTGTATTAAGAACTGGTTCCATGTATGACTGGTTGTCCTCCGGTGAAACAGTCCAGGTTCACACAGAGAAACAGTCCAGGTTCACACAGAGAAACAGTCCAGGTTCACACAGTGAAAGAGTCCAGGTTCATCCAGGGAAACAGTCCAGGTTCACACAGTGAAACCGTCCAGGTTCATACAGAGAAACAGTCCAGGTTCATACAGTGAAACAGTCCAGGTTCACACAGTGAAACAGTTCATAAATGGACCTTTACCGGTTCCTTGGTTCCTCCTTCCTTGTTGTCATGGCGATCTTGGCGGTGGTTCTGTTTGCACATGATGAACTGATCTGCAGACCCGTTTCACATTCCAGTGATGGAATCTCTCCGGGTTCCTCGGTTCTGTACGTGTGATGAAGAGGACGAGCTCACTGGCTGCCAGATCTTTTTGGGATCTGCTGGATTCACTGATTTTCCAGTCCAGTTCCTCCTAATGTTCATGTCGCTGACATTCAGGGAGAGGAAACGATCTGCCGCCATAGCGCCGAGGTTTCATTATGATGATGAGTCTGCATTCTTCCTCTCTGCTACTGATGAGAGATGAAGGCCTGTTGGAAGAACAGAGTCTACACATAGGAGTGCTTCTCCTCCTCCTCCTCCTCCTCCTCCTACCCCTCCTTCTCCTCATGGAGGTGGACAGTGACAATCATTGTTATAATTATTACTATTACTTAAAAAAAAATCTGTAAAAACTTTTACGTATTAATAAAAGAGTTCATTTCAATATCAAACAATTATGTCAAACTTAATAAAGTGATTAAAGTTGATTGAATGTAGTTACTTATTAAAAGTCCGACATGATTCATTATTATTCACATTTATTCAAGTCCTCTAGATGCAACAAGCAGCCAGTTTCCTGTTCTGACAGGAGGGACTTCCTGCTGGGAGAACGGTGACTCCATTCCTTTTTCCCAAGTCTGAACAAACGGAGCGAAGAGGTTAGATCCTCTCCTGACGGGGGAAGCTCCGCCTCCAGCGTCTGCTGAGGCGGAAAAGTCCTCCCTGACATTTGGATGTTTGTGTTCTCCGTGGAGGGAGGAGAGGTGGGGGGTGGAGGAGAGGTGGGGGTGGAGGAGAGGTGGGGGGTGGAGGAGAGGTGGGGGTGGAGGAGAGGTGGGGGGTGGAGGAGAGGTGGGGGTGGAGGAGAGGTGGGGGGTCCAGTGACTCACTGGTGCGTTATCATGAAGAATAACTCGTGTGTGTGTGTTTGTTTGTTTGTTTACTTACTGCTCGGGTGGGGGTGGGGGTGGGGGTGGAGGGGGGCGTGTGCTGTTCACTGAGGTGGAAATGTTGGACCAGCTGTCCCCCTCTGAAGAGAAACAATGAATGTGGTTCATTTGGCTCGACATGTTTCCTTACTTTCCTGTCCTCCTCTCAGCTCCCATCCATTGCTCCTTTGATGTCCATTCCTTTCCTCTTGAAACGTCCTTTTCTGTCCTTGACACTTCCTCCCCTGTGCTGTCCTCTACTCCCCTCTTTCCTTTCCTTTTCTTTTTTTTTCTCTCTTCTCCTTTCATTTTCGGTCCTGTCCTTTGATGTCCTCTCCTTCCCCCCTCATACTCTACATTCTTTTATCTTTGATTTTTCATTCCATTTCTTTTCCCCCCGTCTTCTCCTGTGGTGTCCTGACCCGTTGTGTCGTGTTCTTTCCTTCCATGTCCTTTTTGGTTCCTTTCCTGTCCTTTTCTCTCATGTGCTGTTGTTTCATTTCCTCTCATATTATTTATTTCCTGTCCTTTGATGTCCTGTCCTTCCATCTCTTCCGTCGGTCCTGATCCAGTAGACGTGATCGTTGTCCGCTGGACTTCATGGAAGTCCTCAGAACCCTGGTTATTCCAGAGTTCTGGTGTGAGGAGGAGGTTCTGCTGAGACCATAACCTTCACTGACTCTCCTCTGTCTGACCCACAGGCTCTGAACGGGTTTGTTCTGGTGCTCACAGCCCGCGGGACCATCTTCTACTCCTCTCACACCATCCAGGACTACTTGGGCTTCCACCAGGTATGAAGCCTTCGTGGAAACCCTGGACCTCCAGCTCAACCCACTTCATGTTTTTTCATACTTGTGCTTGGATAAGTTCTGAATGTTTGGGTTTTAGGTCCGGTTGAGTATTAATACTTCTACTGAAGTGAAGGTTCTGAACAGTTACTTCACTTACACCTCACACATTCTGAATTTTAACGCCTTTAATATCATTTTCCACCAGAACATTTATCACTCAGCCGGGTCTTGATTAAACAACCTGCTCAGATGTTCAGGTCCGACTCTCCAGAAGCAGATTTCACATGAAAACTGTGGAGGTTCTGTTTTGGCCATTAGCAGTCGGGTCTGGGTGGAGGGTTTGCGTGCAGCATCTGCTGGGAGCGACCCGGGGGTCCTGTTGGATCCTTTAGTCGACAGCAGCAAAAAGCCCGACCTATTTATAACCTGACCTTTTTACCAACCAGCAGGCGCCGAGTAACGCGTCCTCGCCTCAGCGCTCAGCGGAGCGGCTCAGTCAGAGACCCGACTGAACCGCCGTTTGGACTTTCAGGAAACACACAGAAGAAAAAAGTAGAATTTTCTCCCACACAGCGCTGGTACCGGTCTGACATCAGTGTAGGGCCCACTGCTGGTGCTGCTGGTGGTCTTCAGTATACTACATATCGACCATAACATTATAACCACCTGCCTGATATTGTGCCGGTCCTCCAGCTCTGAGACGTCGCTGTGGGTTCTCGCCACTCGCCATGATTATCAAGGAGCTTTGATCAACCATCACCCTGTTGCTGGTTCACCAGTGGTCCCTCGTTAGACCGCCTTCTTAGGTTCTAACCACTGCGGACCAGGAGCACCAGCAGTTCTGGAGTTGCTCTGGTGGACCCAGTCGTCCAACCATCACAGTCTGGTCCTTGTCAAAGTCTCAGATTCTTAAGCTTGTCCATTTTTCCTGCTTCCAACTTCAGCACAAAATGTTCACCTGCTGCCTTATATACTGCCATGTAACCATGGTAACCAGGTAATATATCCCACCCACTGACAGGTAACCATGGTAACCAGGTAATATATCCCACCCACTGACAGGTAACCATGGTAACCAGGTAATATACCCCACCCACTGACAGGTAACCATGGTAACAGGGTAGTCAATGTTATTCCGTCTTCACCTGTCATCGGTCATAATGTTTTGGCTGGTATATACAAAGATAGTAGATTAGTCACAGGGACAGTCACAGACTGTTTTGATGACATCACAGACTCTTCCTGTGTTTATTTTTGCTGACGTAAACTGTCACATGTTGTTTTTCAGACGGACGTCATGCACCAGAGCGTTTATGAACTGGTCCACACGGAGGACCAGCAGGAGCTGAGGAGAAACCTGCACTGGGCTCTGAACCCTCCCACTGCTGCCGCCACCGACGTCACCCAGGACTCCCCCCGAGGTCAGCGCTCGCCCCTCCCACTCCTATTAACTTTATATTTGCCTGTTTGTTGGATTCAGACGGTTCTGAATACTTCCTGTGTGAGCAGGAAGCGTTAAAAACGCTGCTCTCATGGTTCTGGACACCAGTATCAGACTCTTCAGCACACACACAGGTCACATGACTCCACCCTGGCTTATGACGCCAAGTGGTCCCAGATCGGCATGTGGATTTTGAGGTGCTTATGCCTGGGTGCTGTGGTTCTGTTGACACCCAGTTTATAAAAGTAGCTCCAGGCACCATGACATCACCGCTGTGTGATGACCTGAAGGGTCAGTTGCATATTTCCACCACTAGGGGAGCTTTATCTACGAAACTCACAGTTTTCCGGCCGTTGGTCCAATCGAGACCTTTTAACTTTAATTGTTTATTTTTTAGCCCCTCGCTGTGGACGGTGTGACGATAGCCGTTGTGATGTGGTGGTTTTCACAGCCTTGACCCGGGTCTTATTCTCTGGGGGCTGCTCTGGGGTCCCGTCTCATGTCGTTTGTGTTCACAGAGGTGGAACCAGACAGCAGCTCCTCCCTGCAGACCTACAACCCCGAGCAGCTTCCTCCAGAGAACTCCTCCTTCCTGGAGAGGAACTTCATGTGTCGCTTCCGCTGCCTGCTGGATAATTCTTCTGGCTTTCTGGTAGGTTCTACCCCCGACCCGTGAAGGCTGCAAAGGCTCGTGCCGGTTCTGGAAGAAAAACCCACAGCGACACGATGTCTCTGCCTGTTTTATTTATTTTACCCATTTCTCTCTATTTGTATGGAAGTACATAGAAGGTGACGTCACAATGACATCACAGTGACGTCACAGTGATGTCATAATGACATCACAGTGACGTCACTCTGACATCACAGTGATGTTTTGGTGGCAAAAAGTTGACCTACCAGTTTTATTTTTTTATCATCAAATCCCAACAAAAAGTAATATCAAGGTTGGAATCTCCTCGTGAGCAGCCCCCGGGCCGCTGTGGCGTCATTTAACAGGTAGAAACCTTAAACAGATCCCTGATCAAGAGGGGCGGGGCCTAGTTCAAAGGGAGTAATAGTAGTGATGAAAACCTCGCGGCGCCTGGCGATGGTGTCAAATATCGATATTTTGTTTTGATCTGCAGGCTTTGAACATCCAGGGCCGACTGAAGTTTCTGCACGGACAGAACCAGCGGCAAGAGAACGGAGGGAAGGTCCCATCTCAGCTGGCGCTGTTCGCCATCGCCACTCCTCTGCAGCCGCCGTCCATCCTGGAGATAAGGACCAAGAACATGATCTTCAGAACCAAACACAAGCTGGACTTCACGCCCTTAGCCTGCGACGCAAAGTAATGATGCACCTCATATATCTCTCATTGATATATGTCATTCATTCATTCATCCATTCATCCATTCATTCAGTCAGTTATTCATTCATTCATTCAGTCAGTCAGTCAGTCAGTTATTCATTCATTCAGTCAGTCAATCAGTCAGTTATTCATTCATCCATTCATTCATTCCCTCATTCATTCATCCATTCATTTATCCATTCATTCATTCATCCATTCATTTATCCATTCACTAATTCATTCATCCATTCATTTATCCATTCATTCATTCAGCCAGTCAGTCTGTTATTAGTTCATTCATTCATTCATTCGTTCAGTCAGTCAGTCAGTCAGTCAGTCAGTCAGTCAGTCAGTCTGTTATTAGTTCATTCATTCATTCTCTCTCAGTCAGTCAGTTATTCATTCGTCCATTCATTCAGTCATTCATTTAGTCAGTAAGTCTGTCCATTATTAATTAATTAATTAATTAATTCATACAATCATTCATTCCCTCATTCATTCATCCATTCATTTATCCATTCATTCATTCAGCCAGTCAGTCTGTTATTAGTTCATTCATTCATTCTCTCTCAGTCAGTCAGTTATTCATTCAGTCATTCATTTAGTCAGTAAGTCTGTCCATTATTAATTAATTAATTAATTAATTCATACAATCATTCATTCATTCATACAATCATTCATTCATTCATACAATCATTCATTCACTCATACAATCATTCATTCACTCATACAATCATTCATTCACTCATACAATCATTCCTTCATTCATACAATCATTCATTCACTCATACAATCATTCATTCATTCATACAATCATTCCTTCATTATTCATTCAAAAGTAAGAAAAAGTGTTTTACAAGATAAGAACTGAAAATAAAAACTGGTTTAAACGTAGAAACATCGAACAATAAAAACAGACTTAAATGTAGATGAACGAGTGAATAATGAATACGTGGACAGAGGGACCAGCAGCAGCAGTTGTTCCCTCCTCGGTCCTCAGATCGTGATGATGTTTGTTGTTTGTTGTTTGTTTGTTGTTTTGTTTACAGGGGGAAGATCGTGTTGGGTTACACGGAGGCGGAGCTACGGGTTCGAGGATCAGGATATCAGTTCATCCACGCAGCAGATATGCTCTACTGCGCCGAGAACCACGTCAGGAGTAAGTTCTCCCTCCGCCTGGAAACGGGAATAAAGTATCAACAAACATGTTCATCGGGATTTCTGTCACTTCAACCTGCAACGAGAAGAAGCAGTAAATGTAACGCTTTGATCTAACTTCAAAGGGTTGGTTGATCACATGACTGAGTGGGTTTCTCTCAGTAGAATCAAGTTGAGTCATTATCACTTCATCTGGTTCTGCTCCTCTAATTAGGTCCAACTTCATTTTTGCTGTGTCCAAGTTATCCTGCTGCACCGAGTGTTCATCCGACCCAAACACATGAAGGGGGTCCGGTTCTGAAAGAAACCCATGAAATCATGAATCCATGAATTCCTTTAATAAGATTTAACTTCATCCATCAGATAAAGTTTAGTGACTTTGATTAAATCTAATTCTACTTGGTTCAGTTCAGGTAGCTTTATTTCTCTCTCTCTCTCTCTCTCTCTCTCTCTCTCTCTCTCTCTCTCTCTCTCTCTCTTTTTCTCTCTCTCTTTTTCCTCTCTCTTTCTCTCTCTCTCTCTTTTTCTCTCTCTCTCTTTTTCTCTCTCTCTCTTTCTCTCTCTCTCTCTCTTTCTCCCTTTTTCTCTCTCTCTCTCTCTTTCTCTCTCTCTCTCTCCCCCTCCCCTATCCATCTAAAGAGGACCCAACTAAACTGGGTTTATCTAAACCACATGCATCAGTTAGCCAGATGACACGGTCTGGTTCTGAAAGAAACCCATTCAATCCCTTCCCATGATTTCATAAGATGAATCCACAGAACGTCAGTCGACAGTACCAGAATTCTGGACACAAAACCAGGAGAGAGTCTATCTGACAGAACCTGTCGGTGTTTTTTTGGATTCAGTCCTGCCCATAAAGTTGGGAAAGGCCCGATCCGGTCGGGTCAGAGAGTTCAGACAGCTTTCCCAAAGTAATCCCGCTGGATTACAGAGCAGATTGAGAAAAGCTGCAGAGCGGCGAGAGGAGAGGAAAGTCTCCGAGACGAGAGAGGTGACCCAAACAGAACCAACAAACACAAGCTGACCCGAAAGGTCAGCGTGGTTAAATCAAGACGATCCAAAACTTAAACTACTAGATGACCCGGGTCATGATGAGTTGACTCATCCAGAACATCTGAACAGCGGTCAAAGACTCTGAGTCCTCCTCCCTTCAGAGGAGGACTCAGAGTCATAACGGTGTTTGTTTTCCATCTTCACAGTGATGAAGACCGGAGAGAGCGGCCTGACCGTCTTCAGGCTCCTCACAAAGGAGAACCGCTGGAAGTGGGTCCAGGCCAACGCCAGGCTGGTGTACAAGAACGGCAAACCGGATTACATCATCGCTACCCAGAGGCCCCTGCTGTAAGTTCCTGCTCAACCACGTCGACTTAAACTGGAAGCAGGTCCAATAAGTCTGAACATCCGGTTTAACACAGTGGACATGAATTAGTCACCAATCAAGGGAGCGTGGGTCAGAACCAGTAATGGGGTTCTTGTCTCGACAGGGACGAGGAGGGCGGAGAACACCTGAGGAAGCGCTCCATGCATCTACCCTTCACCTACGCTACCGGAGAGGCGCTGCTCTACCAGTCCAACCATCCTATAGCCGGCTTCAGGGAGGACGGCCATGAGAAGAATGGCAGCAGGTCCAAGAAGAGCCGGACTGAGAGGCTGGTGAGGGACGGTCTGGACCCGGGTTCTCTTCTCGGGGCCCTCATGAGCCAGGACGAGTCGGTGTATGTGTGCCAACCCGCCCTGGAGCCCAAAATGTCCTTCCACAGCTTCTTTGGAGACCAAATGGGCCTCTCCGACTCGGAACCCTCCAGTTTGCACAGGAGCTGGGACGAGCCGAGCAACGGCCTGCTGGTTCCGAGCATAACGCAGGGACGTGCCGGAACCAGCTTCGACCCGCTGCTGGCTACTCTGGACTCCCTCTCCCTGGAGGGCCAGGGGGGCGTGGCTTTGGAAGAGGCAGGTTGTTCGAACGGCGAGTTGTTTGGAGCTCTGGAAGGACTGGGCCTGAGCGCTGAGGACTTGGAGCTGCTGCTGCTGGACGAGCGGATGATCCGGGTCGAGATGGACCCGGAACGAGTGCCCACCTTAGAGGACCTGTTGACCAATGAGGAGATTCTTACCTACATCTACGATTCCATTGAGGGGAAGATAGATTCTACAGAACATGGAGGACAGGCGCCTCCTTGTTCTTCCTCAGTGGCGACCACAGCAGCAGTTTCCCTACCTGAAGGTAGCCCCGCCCCTAACCCTCACGTCCAGAACCAGTTCCCCCACTACAAGCCTCCACTGGTGGAGCCGGCCCCCATCCTCCAGCTCTCTCAGCAGATGCAGCAGCACCTCAGCATGCAGCCCAGCAAAGTGTCTCATGACTGGAACCGCCAGAACGAACATCTAACCAACACCGGGGTCAACGGAGACCCGCCGGGACACAATCAACCCGTCCTTAATGGACAGTGGACGGCCCAGAACATCCTGACCGGGCCTGGGTTACAACGGGGACCCTATAACTCACAACAGACTTTGTTCAATGGCAAGGTTCCGGAGCTGGAGGCCAAGCTCCATCCGCAGCACGAGCGCTGCCTTCAGCAGCAGACCCGGATGGAGAACCTCATCTCCCAGCAGTGCCGGGTCAAACAGAAGACCAACACCCTCAACGGACTCTGTGGCGTCTCCAGCAGGGACCATTCGGCGGGGAAATCCCATTGGCAGGACTTTGGATTCACGGAGAGTCGGGGCAGCAACCTTCAAAAACCTGTGAGTGACAGCTCACTGGACCACTGCATGGATTACAGCACCGCCGACACGGACCGCGTGGATTATTCTATCAGTGGAGGTCTGTTCGGGAGGACTGGACCTCAGCACGGGTCACAGCCCACGGTTTCATCGTTCCAGCAGGTGGATCAGATCCCAGTCCCTTTGGCCCAGGTCCTCTCCAGCCTGTCGCAGTGCCCCCCCCCCAACGCCTCCCTGGAGCAGATCCTCGGAGTGGGCAGGTCCTGCCGGCAGATGGACCGCTACGGCCCGGTGACCTCTGAGACGCCGCATGACCCCAGTCCCAATAAGGTGAGGCTGCTGTCTGTGAAAGATGGTAGAAGAATTATTGTCCGCTACTTTGGACTTTTCTGTTGTGGTATCGAGTCACATAATTCTGTTCAGTAGAACCTCACATGCCAGAACAATCCTCTCTCTCCTTGGCCGCGGTTAATGCCTGACTGACCTGAGGTGTCCCCCAGGGCTCCATCCTTGGCCCCTTACTCTTTACCGCACACATGCTGGTACTGGGTCAGATTATAAAGAGGTTCTGGTTACTGAGCGGGATCTACTACTTAGATCCATCTATAGTCCCGTCTGGGACTTACGGTTCTCTAGGTATTCTGGTCCTGGACCTCTGGTACCCCTTTTCCACCAATAATAACCTGGTGCTTAATCGGTGCTGGTGCTAGTGCCAGTGCTAAGTTGGTTCAACTCGCACACCGCCTAAGAACCTGTTTGCTATTCCATTGGCAAGGAGCCAAGTCAGAACAACGCCATTACATCACCGTATAACCTGATCGGTTCTTGGCTCTGGACCAGCAGAGACTTGCTTCTTGTCTGGCTCCAGTTTTGAGAGCCAGGAGCTGGTGCTTAGACCGTGGAAAAGCAAAATAACGGGTGCTAAGTCAGGCTCTGGCTCCGAATTAGCCCTGGAACCAGTTCGGTGGAAAAGTTGTATGGGCCTCTCCATTCTGGTTCCTGACCTCCTCCTGTGTTTTCTTCTTCTTCTTCTTCTTCATCTTCTTCTTCCTCTCCTGTCGTGCTCAGATGGAGAACGGCTGCCTCCTCAGCGGCTCCTACCCCGCCGGCTGTGCCCTCCCCAACAGTAACGGGGCGGCGCCCCCTACTGTCCAGATACCTGAGAGTCTGTCCAGCCTCCCCGACCCGCCGGCCACCGGCTTCTACCTCTGACCCGCCGAGCAGCGGGTCACTGCTGAACACATGCTAACTGGAGCAGCCTTACACTTCTAGAACGCCACAGCGCCCGGCGCCGGTGGGCCTAAACGGGTCTCATGTTGAGTTTGTAATCTTTCTTGTTGTCCGGGGGGGCGGGGTCAGCGTTTTATCATAAGAGTCTTTTGTTTACAGTAAAGCAGTGAGGAGAGCGCCGTTGACTTTAAGTTTAAGTTTAAGTTTAAGTTTAAGTTTAAGTTTAACACACAGTGGTTGATCCAGAAGGGCGTTCAGATTCGACCCGGTTCAGAAGCAGAGGGAACGTCGATGGTTCTGTTCTTCTTTATCTTACTTTAGAGCCAGAAGACACCAGGAGGAGAACGTTGGAGATAACCAGATCATATGGCTGTTATTGATTGACAGGTGGAGGTGGAGGCGTCGACATTTTTCAGCATCCACCCACAATCCTCAAAGGTGGAATCAGAGGAAACTGGACTTCTCCTTGTTGAAGATGCTTCCAGGGGGGGTCAGATGTTTAACCTCCTGAGGGGTCACTAGGTCTGATGTTGGACACGTGTGACCAAACGCCTCCAGGAGGACCTCAGACCTGAAGAACCTCAGAGGTGGAACATCTCCAACCACAAAAAAAAAAGTCCAGTTTCCTCTGACAGAACCTTGGAGGATTACCAAAACATAGACGGGTCAGAAGACATCTGTGGAAATCTGTCCAGTGGACAGTCAGACAGAGAAAGGTGAAGACCAGGATATTAAAGGTGCAGTCTGTAGATCTGCGGCTGCACCCTGGAACAGCTAAATGGCAATAGATTTTACGCACTGCACCTTTAATGGATGCTGATATTAGCAGCAGAGGCAGGTGGACCGACACAAGGACCGGTTCTTGTTTGTCTCCACTTCATGAATGTAAACAAACAGCAGCAGGAAGGAGAGCGACGGGAATATCAGCACATCCTCCTCTTCATCATTTTGGTTCTCCATACTTAGATTTACCTGAAGGCATCGGATCTTCGTCGTCGGCGCTCCCGGTTCTCCGTCATGCTACAAGAATGTAATCCGGTTGTTTCCCGGTGGAGCAGTGAGATTAAAACCACAGATGTTTGAGAGGAAGATTAGAATACGGAATTTACGGCGAGATCCTTTCCCGCACTTTACCTCCAGAACCACGTCGGGTTTTCTCAGTTCTTCGAAACCCAGATCGGAAAAAAAAAAGGACCAGTTCACGTTATTTTTCTTTATTCTTGTTTTGAAGAACGTTGCACAAAAACATCCGTCAGCCTCGTCTTCCTCTTCTTCTCTTTTATCTTTCACAACTTTTTTGTGTGTTTGATGTTTATAATTCTTTTTTTTAGGAGATTTTTAAAGACAAATTCATTCCTTGTATTTATTCACGTCCTGAAGTTTAGCAAACGTTCTTGATTGTTCTGAAGTTTAAGACGAGGGGGAAAAAAAATGCAGTGTCATCTTTTTGCACCCAGGGGGATTCTGGGAAATAATCCTTCAGCACCTACAGGAACTTTTAAGACTTGTTCCACATTAGGAACCTTTTGGTCTTGAAATAGTTTTATTCCTGTGGGGAATAATTCTGCCTCTAATAATGTCACCGGTATCAATTTATTGAATTTTATATTTTTATCAATAATAAGCCAATAATTCATTAAAATGACAAAAACTAAGTAAATAAGTCCTTAATCCTAACATAAAACCCTAAAAGTAAATGTTTATTTTAGAATTATTATCAGCACTGATGTTAGATGTTAAAATCATAAAGTCAGTAAAATAGTATGAGTAAATAATATTTAATGATTATACTTTTAAATCTAATAATTATAATTTAATTCAGTGTTATTTCTGATATCTGACGTATCAAACATGTTTTATTTACAACAAACTAATAAATCAGGTAACTGTGAAAATATGGAAAATAACACATTTTTGTGTTTTTACTTTGAAAACAGCATCATGTAAAAATAAATAAATAAATAAATAATTAATGAAGATTTCCTGGTTTTACCATCAGGACTAAAAACATTAATTCAGTTAAAGTGGAATAAAAAAATAGCCACATTTTCTAAACACATGGACATTTTTCTCCTTTAAGTTTATTTTTTTTATTTTTTTATATAAAAATCTGCATTTAAATCTGTTTTATTTCTTATAGTTGACATATCAATAACAGAGAATAAATCCATGTCACTTAAATATATGGAATAAAACATTTTATTCCTTTTGACAGTGAATTTATTTTTTCATTATTTCAAAGGTTTAAAAATGCTGAAAATAAATAAATAAATAAATAATTTGATCAGTGCTGAAGTTAGATTATAAAAAAAGATGAATTTGATCAAATATAATTGTTTTTATGGCAGTTTAAAAAACAAAGTTTTAATCTTTGACATATTCCTCTTTGTTTTAGTATATTAATATATAAAATATTCTTTTTTTCCAGCATCACGTTAACAAAGTTTGTTTAAATCCTTAAAACTCTCTTTTCATATTTAATAGATAAGATCAGGATTAATGTTGGTTAAATTATGTCATTAAAATCTGAAATAATTAGAATAAATCATATTTTCTGTTTCGGAGATTCCACGACGTGAAGCAGGAGGGTTAAAGGTTCAAGTCTGACGTGATCTTACCTCAGGTCCACACGGCGTCTTGGAGCATTATGGGATGTCAGAGAGTGAAAACAACCCAAATGTGAGTGGTGAATAGAGATCGGGTGGAGGGGGGGGTGGAGCGGTGGAGGCGGTGCTGAATGTTTTCTTGTACATAAACGATGCAGAGTAGAAGAAGTTCCTCCAGAAAGATGCTGAAAAGAGATTTCCTTTGAATTCTGGGTAATTACTATTATTGTTCTGTATGTTTTTCTGTGGTTTTCTTTCCGTTGCGTCCTCTTTGTCCTGCGGCCGACATGTTTGCTGTATTTAAAGCGATCGATGTGACTTACTATTATTATTATTATTATTATTATTATTATTATTACCATGTGAAGAAGAGAGAAAAGCTCCAGGTATTATTGTACAGACTTTGACGGGCCGTCGCTCCTTTCAGGCACCGTTTCCTCAACCTTTTGTTGCAGCCCTTTTTATTATTTTGGTTTTTTATGGTTTTGTTGTAAATAGCGCTCTCGTCACAGACGCTGGACTGAAAATGGTGCCATACTGCCGTGTGCTGGAGGCGGTAACAGAGGTGAATTTATCCACAGGGACTCCGACCTGCTGACGGGACGAGGTGTCCACGTCACGGCCGATTGATTTTTACTCCTTTTGCGATAAAAGATTTCTTCGTTCTCGGCGAAGTGAAAACGCAGCGATGATCGGAACCATCGTCCGTCTCTCTCAGACCGGGGGTCGCGACCTTTGTCGTCAGCGACTCCTTACTCTGGACCTCTGACGTGTAAAAGGTGCTTTATGTAGCATTTAATGTCAATAAAATCTTTATCACCTTAAACTGAGACGCCTGCTTGTTTACTGTCAACAGTTGAAAACACCGTAAAAACAACAGATACATAAAAACTATTACAAACAAAAAGATACAAAAGCTGGTTTAATACGTCTAAAATAATATATTCTGTATATAACACAAATGTTTTATTCTTATTATGTTATATATTTATTTATAGGCTGTATTATAAAAATATTAAAAAATATATACTATAAATAAAAGTGAATAATAATAATAATAATATATATTCAAATATACTATATAAATATATATTGTATAATAAAATTTAAATAAACACATTTTTTTATCTACATATAACAATAAATAATATGAAATTGTATAGTTATATATATATATAAAGTAAGATAATAAGAATAAAATATTTGTATCTATATATATATGTTATATGTAGATTGTATTAATATATACATATATAATATGAATTTAATATAAATAAATAAATGAACATTATTTTTACACATTTTGATTTTTAAATAAATTAAATGTTTTTTATTTCCACAGAACAACAAGATTAAAAACGACGCAGTATTTAATGAAATACTGTGATTGTAGTTTGTGTAGTTTGGAAGACGTGTGGTTGAGATGTGTCTAACCAAGACGCGTCTCCTTCTTCCTTCTGGAAACCCTCATCATCATCTTCATCATCATCATCATCTAAGGATGAATACTGTAAAATAAATCTGCAGCCTCAGGCAGACTTTGGCCTCTTGTTCTTTCTGGGACTAAAAGAAGAGACGTGTGTTAAAGAAGATTCTACGACCCCCGACCTCCAATCTACGCCTCTAGGCCCTGAGGGGCCTCGAACCCTCGTCACCCTCAGCACGACCTCATGACTCAAGAAGAGAAAATAATAATGAGATCATAGTTAAGACTCTGATCGTGTTATACGTGTCTCTTCCTGCCCCCCCCCCCCCCCCCACACACACACACACACACACTCAAACATACACACACACATACACACACACACACACACATATACACACACACTCACACACACTCACACATACCCACACACTTACACACATAAACTCACACATACACACGCACACACATACACACGCACACACACGCACACACACACACACACACGCACACACACACACACACACACACACACACAGTGAGTCATCCTCTGACTGTTCGGTAGCAGCGGTGTCACCGGGCCTCCGGCTGATCCGTAATCCAGCGGAATGACTTCTTCCTGTGGGGGATTAAAATAGGAACAGGCTTTTTTTTCTGATCAGACAGATGTTCCAGCTGCAGAGGTCAACGTCAGAGGTCAGCTGCAGAGGTCAACGTCAGAGGTCAGCTGGAGAGGTCAAATGCAGAAGTTCTTATGATCTGCTCAACCAATCACCCTTTCACCTCATGTCCTTTGGATCCCTCTGGACCCTCCCTCCTCTCTTCACACCTGATTGCTTCACACCTGTCCTTCATTACCTCCCCTGCTCTGCCCCTGACTCCTCCTTCCTCGTCAGCTGGACTCCTCCACTGAGTTCCTCCTGCAGGAGGAGGAGGACAGACCAGTCTGATCCGCTGGCCTCTCGGGTGAACTGGATAGGCGGGTTCTGCCTCCCTCTGTCGGTTACTTTAGGTTCTGCATCACTTTGAACTGGGTTTGTAAGATGATGCGTTCAGGAGCGGCTGAATAATGAGGTGTAAACGTTTAAGCGGTCCGGACCTGAAACAAAAAGTGAGGGAGAACAGAATCACACAAAACCCACCCTAGGAAGGACACGGAACCGGGATCTCCTGTGGCCCCTGGCCGGACTTGTTCAATCGGACATGGTACATGGAGTTCGTTTTCCATAAACTGGACCATCTGAAGTCCATCCAGACATTTCGGACCGTGACAGCTTCCTCCTGGAAACCGAGCCAGATGGGGTTTTTTTTCATTTTGGCCCGGTCTGCATAAATTCTGCAGGGGTCGTTCTGGACTCCTCACACAGAAGAGTTTTCCTTTTATAACTTCTGATGGGGGGGGGGATTTATGAGAAACTGTCACGTTAATTATTCGTAAAGCAGATTTCAGAGAAGTTCTGACCAAACTGAGTTGATGCATAATTAACTTAAACTCTGTAAATGCAGTGAGAGGAATGAGAAGAGTGATTATTTCACATGTGCAGAATCTAAATGACTAAATGTTATTTCTGGATAGATCCTTTTCTTTTTCATTTTTTAGAAACTTTTTTTTCTTTTTTTCCGCTTTTTTCGTTTTTTGTAATTTGCTTTTGTTTGTTTAAAAACATATTGTTTGTTTTTCTTTTATCTCCTTTTCTTTAGTCTTTGTTTCCATTTATTCTTTTCCTTTTTAAAAAAATCTATTTTCTTTTTCCCCCTCTTCTCCTGACTGGATATTCGATGACGTCATTTTGACACTTTAAGTCCATGTTGGATGTTTTACATCATTTACTTCCTATATAGTTATTCTAATTTAATGGAGGAAAATACATCAAATAGAGAGAATGAGGCGACCTCTAGTATAAATTTATATTTGAGCGTTCATCCTGAACAACTGTGGTAACTAAATTATTTATTATTAAAAAAGTCAGGTTAAAAAGAAAAAAAACAGAAGAAGAAAAGATGAAATTATAATTTAGATTAAGATGATTTGGGAGGATTTTAGTGAAAACTGGTTAAGTTTAAATAAAAAAACATCATATGATAATTTTACACAACGACTAAGCTGCTATTTGCAAGCCTGACCAGCAGGTGGCAGCAGCAGACAGGAAGAAGGTGGAGGACTGATACTGGTGTTGAAGGAGGGGAGGAGGAGGTGGAGAGGCAGTGAAGGAGACAAAAATGAAGATGGATGGTGGCCAATTCACAGACAGATGGAGAAGAAGAAATGTGGCCAAGTACTTATATCCTTCTACAGCGATCAGCCAATACATTAAAACCACATGTCTAATATTGTGTCGTCCACTTTGTGCCACCAAAACAGCTCTGTGATGTCACCGGGTGTTCTGACAGCTTTATATATTCTTAATTTTTCCTGGTTCCAGCATGAGCATCAAGACCTGATATACTCCACCCAGTCTCAGGTAACCATGGTAACCAGATAATCAATGTTACTGTGTCATCATCTGTCAGCGGTTATAATGTTATGGCTGATCAGTGATGAGGCTGGAGAAGGGGAAGAGGGGATATCGCACCATTTCTCATACAGACGCTGAAAAAAACTGATGATTGACAGGTAATAATGCAACTGAGACGTACTAAAAATATACAGCAATCAGCCAAAACATTAAAACCACCTGCCTAATATGGTTAAGGTCTTCCTTCTGCAGCTCCGATCTGCTCAGAATGAAGACCCGCCTCTGGGTCTGGATCTAAAATGTTCTCACTCACGAACATCAGCGGGTCGGACTAACCAGCCTCCCCTCCTCAACCATCATTCTGAATACCGGCGTCCCACAGGGCTGAGTCCTCGGCCCACTTCTCTCTCATTCTTCAACTGGACCCCCATCCCCAGCTTTAATAACGTTAATCACGCCGCCATCATAGACCTGCGACGGTGTCGGCGGGCAGCAAGGAAAAAAATACATCGTGATGGCTGCCCTTCACCTCCACACTGTAAAACCAGTTAAACCAGTTACACTCTAAAAAGTGAATGTGCTCACTGGTAACACTAAAGTGTATTAAATATAAAAGAGTTCAAAGTTTTATTTGAAAATACTTTATTTAATTCTGTCACCAGTGGAAGTGATTTATTTTTTACAGTGTGGAATATTTGTCTTTAATTGCTGCAGGAATAAAATAATGTCAGATTCCTGCACCGATTATAAACAAATATTTATTTACCCTCTTACATGTTAGGTGGTTCTCTTTTTACAGTGTAGTTTCTTTTTACAGTGTCGTTTCTTTTTACAGTGTCGTTTCTTTTTACAGTGTAGTTTCTTTTTACAGTGTAGTTTCTTTTTACAGTGTCGTTTCTTTTTACAGTGTAGTTTCTTTTTACAGTTTAATTTCTTTTTACAGTGTCGTTTCTTTTTACAGTGTAGTTTCTTTTTACAGTGTCGTTTCTTTTTACAGTGTCGTTTCTTTTTACAGTGTCGTTTCTTTTTACAGTGTAGTTTCTTTTTACAGTGTAGTTTCTTTTTACAGTGTAGTTTCTTTTTACAGCGCACAATCCCTTTTTTTAGTCCAACAGCTTTACCTGAAAAAAGCCTAAAAGACAAAACAGTGAATAAATATTTGTTTATTAGAAAGAGTTTGATATTATTTTATTCCTGCAGCATTTCGAGACAAATATTACACATTGTAAAAAAAACTACCAAAAAACTGTTGATGTTTTAAAAGATGACGTCCACTGGTGACATAATTATATTAAGTTTATCAAGTTAGATTTTAGACTGAAGTTTAATTGTGCTTCACCAGGAAAACATTTTTTTTAAACTTTTTTTACAGTGTAGAAAACTGTCCTGTCCGTGATCCCCGGAGTTCTGGTTCGAAACGAGTTCGACTGAAACATTTTACGAAAAGGAAAAAATGTCACAGGTGAGATGTTTGAAAGGAGAACAGGTGGAAGAAAAAAAGTGAAGAAGAAGAAGAGAAAACGGGGGGATAAGAAGAAGAGGAAGAATAATGAGGAAAAGAAGAAGAAAGGGAGAAATGGTGGAGGAAGAGGAGTAACAATAATGAAGGGGGAAGCAGATGCTTAATAATCATAATAAAGAGGAAGAGTAGGAAAAGAGGAAGAAGGGAGGAAGAGGAAGGAGTGATTTTTGATGAAGATTATATTGATTTGACTGGATTTATAAAATCATTTCAACAGTAAAAAATAACATTTTTACTAAAAGTTGATCAAATAAAACAGAACAAACATTTGAGATGATAAAAAAATAGAAAATAAAGACGATAAATAAATGTAATTTAACAAAAAGCTCGTAGAGGTCACTGAATAGACGGAGAGAGAGAGAGAGAGAGAGAGAGAGAGAGAGAGAGAGAGAGAGAGGGAGAGAGAGAGCGGCGGAGGGAGGGGGAGGTACGGAGGAGGAGGAGGGAGGAGGTAGAGAGACCCATCAGAGGGAGGTTGGACCGGGAACAATAGAGAGGAACGAGTCCAGCTCGGAACCACCGACACACACGGAGAGGAGCGAGAGAAAAGCAGCGAGGAGGGGGGAGGGAGGGTGAGGCATCCCGCAGGAGAACATGTGAGGAGTAAGGAGCCGAGGATTATTTCTGCTGCTTCATCTCGGTCTTTGTTTGCACCGGATTCCGGTATGAACCCTGCAGAGGGGGCCGAGGAGGCGCCCAGCGACCCCGACACGGATGCCTTCTACAAA
This sequence comes from Lophius americanus, assembly GCA_037951165.1. Lineage (NCBI taxonomy): Eukaryota > Metazoa > Chordata > Actinopteri > Lophiiformes > Lophiidae > Lophius > Lophius americanus. The sequence continues at coordinate 921,665 of JBBDHG010000245.1, forward strand.
ACAGGTAGGGACACACGCACCGAGCGCGTGCGCACACACACCCTAAACGTGCAAACAAAAGCACGAGAGCCGCGGCGAACGTCACCCACAGACCCACGGTCTGGACGTGGGATCACGTGCACGAGCAGCCGCCTGTGCACGGAGTCCTCCTCATTCCTCCTGCCGGAGGTTTGAATTGTGATCGTGCGCGTGCGCGAGTGTGTCTGCGCGCGCACGACTGTGAGCTCATGTGTCTAACGCTGATCTAAAGAAGAAAGGAGGAATCACATCCTGGAGTCTGCAGAGCTGTCAGAGCAGCGCGTGCGTGCACGTGTGCGTGTCTGCGGGCGCGCGGGCGTGTGTGTGTGTGTGTGTGTGTGTGTGTGTGTGTGTGTGTGTGTGTGTGTGTGTGTGGTAAATCACACTGGGCACCGTCAGATCTCTCTGGATCCTAACATGAAGAGGATGTTCCTGTTTTTAGTTTTTTACAGTGAATTCATGATTAATTCATGATTAATTCATGATTAATCATGATTAATGAACGAGTCACTAAAAATAACAAACGATAACAAACATTGTTCAATCACATATTCTCTTATTTCCACCTGCTGAGGTTTGAGAATCTGCATCTTTGTGTCTGTTTGTCCTCCTGCCTCCACATCTTCATTATTTATATTCAGTTTCTCTCTTTCTTCTTCATACTTTATATTTTTATGTATTTTTTAATCCTTATTTGGACTTTTTAGATATTTTTATTTATATCTCTTCATTTTCTTTTTTATTTATCTTTACATTAATATTGATTAATCTAATATTTATTTATCTTTATTTATTTAATGTCATACTATGTGTGTGTGTATGTGTGTATGTGTGTGTGTATGTGTGTGTCTGAGTGTGTGTGTATGTGTGTGTGTGTATGTGTGTGTGTATGTGTGTGTCTGAGTGTGTGTATATGTGTGTGTGTGTATGTGTGTGTGTATGTGTGTGTCTGAGTGTGTGTGTATGTGTGTGTGTGTGTGAGTGTGTGTGTGAGTGTGTGTGTGTGTATGTGTGTATGTGTGAGTGTGTGTGTGTGTGTGTGTCTGAGTGTGTGTGTATGTGTTTGTGAGTGTGTGTGTGTGTGTGTGTGTCTGAGTTTCTGGGTGTTGTGTGTGTCTGTGTGTATCTGAGTGTGTATGTATATGAGTGTGTATGTATATGAGTGTGTGTGTGGGTGTGTGTGTATGTATATGAGTGTGTGTGTGTGTGTATATATAAGTGTGTGTGTGTGTATATAAGTGTGTGTGTATGTATATGAGTGTGTGTGTATATGAGTGTGTGTGTGGGTGTGTGTGTATGTATATGAGTGTGTGTGTGTGTGTATATATAAGTGTGTGTGTGTGTATATAAGTGTGTGTGTATGTATACGAGTGTGTGTGTGGGTGTGTGTGTATGTATATGAGTGTGTGTGTGTGTGTATATATAAGTGTGTGTGTATGTATATGAGTGTGTGTGTATATGAGTGTGTGTGTGTGTGTGTGTGTGTGTGTGTGTGTGTGTGTTACATGACTGGTTGACACCTCTATGAAACACTTGGCGTTCAGAGCGGCGCCGGAGTGGAGACACACCCTGACTCTCTCTGACAGCACGATTGAAGAACTTCATGAGATCAGACCCACAGGTCCAGAGATGAGCTCCTCCTTCATCTCCTTCATCTCCTTCATGTCCTTCATGTCCTTCATCTGCTTCATCTCCTTCACGCCGGAACATCAGCTGGATCGTTTCCAGGAGATCTTTGTTCCCCTCGTTTCTGATAACAAGGAGACACAGATTCGTTGAGAGCAGGTCAAACTGGAGTCCAGTCATCTTCTCACAACCACCTTCAGAGGGTTTGTGAGCATGAGCTGATCTTCTCTGGTCCCACCACAGCATCTCAGCAGGGTTCAGGTCCAAAATTAGACTAGGAGATATTCAGAGTCGGACTGATGACCTTCTCCTTCAGTAGAATCCATGTTTCCCTCCATGATGGCGAGTCGCTCTGGTCCTGAAGCAGCAGATCATCTCCACAACATTCCACGTCCACCTCCATGTTGGACCGTAGGTCTGATGTTCTTCTGGTGGAATGCTGTGTTTGGTTTCCACCAGATGGAACTGGACCCCCGTCCTCAAACAGGCTCCTTTCTTCTCATCAGTCCAGAGAAGATTCTCCCAGCAGATCTGAGGGTCATCAAGGTGTATTGTGGGTAAATTCAGACCAGCCTTCATGTTCTTCTGGGTCAGCGGTGGCTTTCTCCTCACCACTCTCTCCTCACCACTCTCCCCTGACGCCTTTAGACTGGTGGAGCCATGACCTCTGACCTTTACTAAGGTGAGAGCATAAAGGTCCTTGTCTTGGGACCTTCTGTGACGTCCTGGATAGACCTTCACCGTGCTCTAGAAGGAATTCTGGAAGGTGGTCCACTTCTGTGAAGGTTCTCTATTGTTCCAGATCTTCTCCCTGTGTGGATGACGTGTCTCACCATGGATCTGTGGAGAACCAGAACCTTAGAAACAGCTCTGGAACCCTTCCCAGACTGATGGATCTCAATAACCTTCTGGAATTTCTGTTGATTTTGGCCTAGCGTGCTACTAGTGAGACCTAGGAGCCAACTTCCGGCTTCTGAAGATGGTCTCCTGAAATGATGATGCGGTTGATGGGATCTGGCAGTGAGCCGGTTTGGTTTATTTCTTCTTCTCTTTAGAAATGTTTCTTCGTCGACTCTCGGCTTCTGTTCAAAGGCAGAAGAGGCTCCGCCCCCTCTGGAGATACGACGGACTCATTCGAAGCTAATCCAAACACAACAGTCTTTATTTTTAACTTATGATCCTCCAGTTAAAACATAGCTCTGAACTTTATGTTCCACTTATTCTACCAGAGTCCCGACATATTTAGCAGACTGCACCTTTAATGAAACCACAGAAGAGACTTTTAAAGAATGTTTCCACATAATCAACTTATCCCCCATAATTCCACGCTGGAAAGCAGGCGCCTCCATATTATGTTAGTTGATGGTTTTAAAAATAGAATCCTAGATTATCAGACGGAAACAGGAAGTGGGGCGTGTCACTTCCTGTCATACCTACACATGCAATCAGAGCGCGGCGTCTTTTATCCGACAGCCGGCGCCAGCTGTCAGTCAGTACTGCTGCTGTTGGCGGGCAGAATAGCCCGGCATCAGTCTCTTGTTTCCCTCAGACACAACAAACCCAAGTTCGACTCACTGATGCATGCTGGGAGATTCCCCTTCTCTCCATGCGGTCCTTCATACATGACGTGAAGCTTCACGTGAGGTTCTGACAGTCTCATAGGATGCGTGGCGTGCCTGTGTCGGGGTCCGGACCTCTCTGATACGAGACCCACCTGTGGACCACAGAGAGGCTCTGTAGGAGGGGAGGAGATAGAAGATTGAAGACGAGTGATGCTCTGAAGGTGAGACCTTCATCATCAGCCTGAGGAGGATCTGATTCTCCTGACAGGAGATAAAACTCTCATCTGATGAAGAACCTCATTTCAGCCTGAAGAACCAGACCTCCTTCAGACCGCCGCCGACCTCGCAAACAAACAAACAGCTGTGTGTGTGTGGGTGTGTTGAGGTGTGTGTGTATGGCTGTGTGTGTGTGTGTGTGTGTGTGTGTGTCTGTGTGTGTGTGTCTTGAGGTGTGTGTGTGTGTATATATGTGTGTGTGTGTATGTATGTGTGAGTGTATGTGAGTGTATGGCTGTGTGTGTGTGTTGAGGAGTGTGTGTATGGCTGTGTGTGTGTATTTATGTGTGTCTTGAGGTGTGTGTGTGTGTGTGTATGGGTAGATGTGTGTGTGTGTTGTCTGCAGACATGTGAGGATGAGTGTTGGCGTGTGGAAGTGGATCCGTGAGTTTGTTTGTTTAAGGACTTTGTAAACATTAAATGGATGAATGACCCGTAATCCATTCACACACACACACACACACACACACACACACACACACACACACACACACACACACACACACACACACACACACACACACACACACACACTGCTGCCTCCAACAAAGGACCAAAGGTTCGTTGTTATCTGTCAGACTTTGCTCTTCCTCATATTCATCATCTCCTGCTGAGGAGATCCAGAACTCTGGAGCTGGACCCGGCACCGGTTTGGTGTTTTTAGCTGTGCTAAGAACTGGATTAGCACTTATTCTGCGTTCACTCCAAACACCTGAGCTTTCTCGTCACCTGGGGTCAGTCGTGTCTCAACCCTGTGAACCTACAGGGAGGACCCCCCCATCTTCTCCTTCCACCATCATCAGCCAGGAGTAATCTAAAGAATGTGAACTTTGTGTTTGTCGTGGAGTCACAGATCCGTCTGAAAACCGAACAACACCATGTCTGATGTCACAACATCAGCAGGAGGCGGAGTCATGCAGCTCTGAGAAGCTCCTCCTCGCCTTCAGCATCAACGTCCTGCTGAAGTCTGGACATGAGGGGTTTGGAGGATCTGCTGAGATGGTTGTAAGACGGTTTCTGTTGACAGACAGAAACGCTGCAGTAAAGGCTTTCAGAGGGAGGGGGAGGGGCTCCTCAGGGGGGCCCAACACTCTGAGGGGGGCCCACCACTCTCAGGGGGGCCCACCACTCTGAGGGGGGCCCACCACTCTCAGGGGGGCCCACCACTCTGAGGGGGGCCCAACACTCTCAGGGGGGCTCAGTGAAGGGAAGGAGAAGCTGACCATCACACTAATCCTGGGGCTTCTGCATTTGTGTGAGACGTTTGGGGCGCCGAGGACCCCGTTCAAACCTTAAACGTTAAAGCGGGTTTGGGTCCGGCTGAAACTCTCGCTAATGTTTCTTAAACATGGCCGTCAGAAAGATCTGGTTTTCTGCTATAACCTCGCCTCTGGCTCCCCAAAGTCACCGGCTCCTGCTTCGGGCCCAGCTTGCGTTCGGCCCGCTGTTGGACCGTTTTTGTTTAAGAACTGGTTCCAAGTTAGTTCTGGACAGATAGTCCAGAGATGATCTGGTTCTTCTGTCCAGCTGAGGCTGAAAACCTCACAGCCAGGCCCAAGGTGAGCCACGATACTCCTCAGGGCGTCCTCCGATGGAGGTTCTGCTCTGGTCTGGTTCTGGTTCTGGCTGATCAACAGTGATACGGTTCTCCGTAGTTCTCAGTTATGAGACGCCGACAGCAGGAGTGTTTGGACCTCGGCGGAGACGCAGCAACTTCTCCTTCAAGGACCTGAAGCAGATGTGAGAGTGTAGAATCAGCGGAATCGCCCTTTAAGAATAAACTCCGGGCAGCACCAGAGACAGAACTGAGCTGACTAGATGAATGTAGACGGTTGACAGCTCAGGTTGAATACTTTGAAGTATCTTCAGAGAACTTTCTGGTTCTGTTTCGGTTTGGTTCTATTAGTTAAAAAACAAACAAACCCTGACTTTGGTTTGCCGGAGGGAAACCCCGGTGTCAGTTTGTGCGGCGACACGCCGGCACCATCTGGGGATATCATGTTATTAAAATGTAATGTCTTCAAGAAGCTCTGGTATGGATCTAATCCCCTCCTGCCCACTCCTAGGGTCCGTCACTTAACAGTTAAGGCAGCTGCCGCGTCCGGAGAACCCGGCCGGGATTAGTGGGTTCTGTCGCTACCGTCGCAGTCAAAGTATGAAAGTATGAGCGGCTGTATCCCATGTAAGACCGATGGGAACATGCAGTTGGTCCGCCTCCTCTTTCATGAAGATGAAGTCATGGTGGAGGAGGTGGAGGAGGTGGAGACGGCAATCTGGTTCATCTTCTTAATCCTGCCGGAGGAGAAAGGATACACTCCAAAAAAATTATATATCTTTATCGTTTATGGTTAAATAGTGGCAGCAGTGTTTTACGGTAAACTACCGTAAAAACAGATTTAAAGTCAAACTGTAAAATTCTGTATTATGACAGTAAAAATTTAAGTTATCTACTTTATTTATTTACATGATTTCATGAATATATACTATGTCTTTAACATTAAGTTACTGTGGAAATAACGGTATGCTCTTGATAAATTGTCAAAAAAAAATACATTTTACCGTAAATTCTAAATGTACAGCAACTAACAGCAAAATACTTCGTTCAGACAGAATAGTACTTTGATTACAGTCATTTTACCAACCCTTTGCATTTTACAGTGAAATACCGTGTTTTCCACATATTCTGACTGTAAAATTCAATTATTTGCTGTTTATTTATTCAGGATATTTGGCAAATCTCCTACTAAGTTTTCGATTTGATGTTGCCGTTTTTACTTTTGCGATACCAAAGTTTTTTACTGTAATTTCCAGGGAAAGTGTTTTACAGTGTAGAGGTGGAGGAGATCATGAACCCTGCTCCTCAACCAATGCTATGAGGTTCAGAAGTCAGGATAAATGTTTCATGTTCTCTGGTGACTTTGTTCAGGGGATTCCGGGCTCTGAGCTCAAGCTAGCGTTAGCCACACTGCTAACGCTAGCTTTTCACTTGCTACGTTCCTCGGGGCGATTCGACACCCCAGATTTCATCTAAGCTGGCTTCATAACTAATGATGACGTGATACTTCATGACCTCACACCAGCAGCTCTGAGGTTCCGTCTGGATGCTTTATTTTCAAAAAGAGGCTGGAGTAAATCCCTGAGCGGGGGTCCGCTGTAGTTTCTGTCCCATGAAGGTCACCAAACTGGAGTCAAAATGAACTTACTGAGGACTATTTCAGGCCGTGACCTATTAAGTATTCGGGTTAGGAGGACGCCGTCTGAGGGGTCCAGTCTCAGTCGCCCACATTCCTGGAAACGAAGGAATGTGTGAAACAGGACCAGCGACTTAAACGGACAACTTTATCCAGAAACTTTAGATTTGTGAACAATCTTAGACTAATCTTAAAGTTAGACGACATCCTGTAACTCTGCCGACGTCCACTTCCTGTTTCATCTAGATGAAAGACTGGTTCTGTTTCAGACTGTTTCACTGTATGAACCTGGACTGTTTCCCTGTGTGAACCTGGACTGTTTCACTGTGTGAACCTGGACTGTTTCACTGTGTGAACCTGGACTGTTTCACTGTGTGAACCTGGATTGTTTCACTGTGTGAACCTGGACTGTTTCACTGTGTAAACCTGGACTGTTTCACTGTGTGAACCTGGACTGTTTCACTGTGTGAACCTGGATTGTTTCACTGTGTGAACCTGGACTGTTTCACTGTGTAAACCTGGACTGTTTCACTGTGTGAACCTGTACTGTTTCACTGTGTGAACCTGGACTGTTTAACTGTGTGAACCTGGACTGTTTCACTGTGTGAACCTGGACTGTTTCCCTCTGTGAACCTGTAACAGTAGATGTAAAAGGACTATAAACTCTTTTGTCCATTCGTCTTCTTCCTCTTCTCGGAGGTGGCGGCGGTCTCAGAAAAGACATTCCAGGCATCCCTCTCCCCAGCAACACCCTCCAGCTCATCTGGGGGAGTTTTAGGTCTTCCCAGTCCAGATAAGATATAGTGTCCCTCCAGAGAGTTGAGGGTCTAGTCCAGGATCTCCTCCCTGTTGGACATTCTTGGAAGACCTCCACAGGTCGGTGTCCTGGATGAGACGACGGAACCAACTGGTCCTTCCCAGAGTTCTTCCTAGATGTCAGCGCTCCAATCTTCATCACTGAACCCAGACCCCCCTGAAGACCGCTGATGTGCGTGACCACATTCTACCGGTCTCTGCCCAGAATTCATGGGTCCAGCTGGAGAACTTGGAACTGGGACATTAAGGACCGGTGTCGAGTCCAACACCAGCTACAATAATCCTCTTGATCCGTTTGTGTATTTGGGACCCCCATCATTCCCATAACTACGTTGATTGGATTTCCATTGGATACTCTGGATACAGGAAGTACCGAAGGGTCCAGATCCACTGACGACAGCGAGACGTTGGTGCAGCAGGATGGCGTCCTTTTCCTCTGCAGCCATCAGGTCCAAATACAGAACATTGTTACCCTGAATGATTTAATTCCAGTCACGTCCAATAAAACATCCGGAATCTGACTTTTATGCGTCTTGGCCCACCGTCGAGTCTCGGCCCGACTGGATGGATCAGAACTTTAATTGATTAAATTCATTTTACCAGAGTTTTCCTGCTGCTCGATGTCGGTCAGGCTGCCAGGAGGAGCGCCCTGCTCCTTTAAAGGAGGCCTCAGTCCTGAGTCATGGCGAGGAAACTTAGGGGGAGGAGCCACACATCTATTATTGAAGGGTGTGTGTGTGTGTGTGTGTGTGCTCTCTCTCTTTGTCTCCCACACACACTCCCTGTTTCCAGAGCAGATGGGTGTGAGGACGGAGGTTCTGGGAGTCTCTGTGGGATGTTGGGGTGG
>JBBDHG010000245.1:942500-950000 GCA_037951165.1 Lophius americanus
TCCGGAGAGACCTCAGCTAAATATAAGACTGCTAGACAGGCGCCGAGCTGGACCGCTCGTCGCACCTCCGTGTTCTCCCACTCTTAGGAAAGTTGAGCTTCTGGTTCCACGAATGTAGAACTACAATCCAAACCCTAGCGGCACCAAAGAATGTGGTTTCCCATTGTGGAGTTCAGAACTTCTCCACCGGCGCCGTGAGACTGACAGCATTCATAGAAGAAAGATCCTTCAGTCCAAACTTGTTTCAGTCCTGGTATGGACGGATGAGTCCAATGTTAGCTGGGTTGGGTTCCAGCCCGTCAGCAGAACCTGAAAGGATCCGTTCGTCCTCCATGAATGGATTCCATAATTCCGGTTCTGCATGAAGGTGAGAGATCGTCCCTCGTCTTCTCATGGCTGTTCTCATCTTTCTCTAAACTAAAGGGTATTCCCCAGCTCCTCACCCATCTAAGGTCCAGTCCCCCCTGGACTGGACCTTTTCAGAAACTTGTGTCAAGATGCACCTCCATATCTCAGAACCCTCTGAATGGATTCACACGAGGAGGAGAATTGGATCAGGTGTCGTGAATCCAGTACCTTTTTTTAACAGAACCTTCTGTGGTGACATCACGACCGGTGCTGCTCAGCCTCTGATGGGCCGGGTTCTTCAACGATGATGTTTCTCCAGTAGTACAAGTCTGTCCAGATGGAGAGATGGTCCAGAATCCACCAGAACCGGACTTAGAATTTGGTCAACTGTTGTTTGGTGAAAGATTCAACCTTGAATAAAACTTTTTTTTAAATAATAATTAATCAGTTAATTAAATTTTCACACATTTTTAAATTTAAACTTTCTGAAGAATCAGTTTGTTTTTAATCTCAAGGACAATTGAACAAACACAGAACAACAAAGCAGAACCCGTTTTCTTAAGGTTCCTCATAGTTCGTATTTGGGCTCGGAGACTAGAAGCGTGTTTGTTGTCGGGCGAACGTGGCGCCTCTAAGTACCGAACGACCCGCGGGCCCTTCAGACGCGCACACACACACTCATTCATTCCAGGTCTGACCACTCAGTCTGAGTTCTGCTCTCCACAGACAGCTGCTGTCTGGAGACTGAAAGCCGATCCAGAGAGAGAGAGCGGGCGAGCGAGGAGTTCATGTGATAGCTCCAACACGTGTTCCGGGTTTTAACGTTTGCCCCCCCTCGCCGGCTCCAGACCCGGTTTTACTCGAGGAGGCCACCTCTGGCTTCCTCTCGACCTCTGACCTCTCTGCTTAGTCACGTCGGTGTGTGTGTGTGTGTGTGTGTGTGTGTGTGTGTGTGTGTGTGTGTGTGTGTGTGTGTGTGTGTGTGTGTGTGTGTGTGTGTGTGTGTGTGTGTGTGTGTGTGTGTGTGTGTGTGCGTGCGTGCGTGCGTGCGTGTGTGTGTTCTTGAACAGCACAAGTCTCTTCCTGTGAATCCATTCAGCCGGTTCTGATGGAACGGCTTGATTATGCTCATTTGCATAATTGCGTGTCGGTTAGAGAACCAGCGGATCAGGATTGTCCGGATCTCAGCAGGAAGTCCGACATTTTTTCAGTGAGCGTTGGACCGTTTGTCTCCGGTTCTGTTCTGGACATTGATGGACAGGATCTGGAGGTCCAGTCAAGGGGTCAGTTTTTGGGGAACATATAATCACGTCTCTGCTGTTTGCAGATGATTAGGTTCTGTTGGCTTCGTCGGTCCGGGATGTCCAGCAGCACCGCAGCGGCTTGAGAGTCAGAACCACAAAATAGGAGGCCATTATTCTCAGTCAGTGGACTGTGTCCTCCAGGTTGGGTGAAGTTTTAGTATCTTGATGTCTGGTTCTGGAGTGATGGGGAATGGACCGAGAGCAGGTCAGTTGGGTTCTTCATTGCTTCGTGATCTCAAACAAATGGTTGATACCATGAACCCAGTAGAACAGAGATAGAATCCAGTTCTGTTTAACTGAACGTCTGAGTAGCAGCACCAGCTAGTTGGACCTACTCAGCAAAAGGATGATGGATGATTCTGTCTGTTTTCCATCTTACTGCCTGTTTTCAAACCCTCTGAAGAGTTGATGTCTTTTCCGCTCCGGGTCGGCGTCCGGCAGCGTCTTCAGGTACCTGATGAGGTTTGCAGTAGTCCAGACGGCGTCCTTCATCGCGGTTCTGCAGAATCCCTCAGCTCATATCAACGAGACATCAGAACAGAGATCGCTCAGGAGTCACGAACCTCAAGTTCAAGTCATCCTCAAGTCTTTTGAGTCGAAGTCAGGGGTCATAAATCTGTCCTGTGAGACCCATAAAAGAGGTCTTCCACCTCCGACGGGTGGGGGGCGGGGCCAGAAATGTCCTACAGGTGAGAAACCCGCCTTGAGTTCTGCTGCTGCTCCTGATTTTATTTGTTTGTGCGAGATGTGCTGAGTCAGCAGCTCTCCAGATGGTTTCTCCCCGTGTGGTTGGAACACGGCGTGCATGATGTCATAACCCCCTCAAACTGACCCTTTGATTCGATTGGTTCCCGTGAACGGATCAGACAGTGGCTGAGAGAGAGAGAGAGAGAGAGAGAGAGAGAGAGAGAGAGAGAGAGAGAGAGAGAGAGAGAGAGAGAGAGAGAGAGAGAGAGAGAGAGAGGAGAGAGAGAGAGAGTGAGAGAGAGAGAGAGAGAGAGAGAGAGAGAGAGAGAGAGAGAGAGAGAGAGAGAGAGAGAGAGAGAGAGGGTCTTTCTCACTTAGTCAGTTCCTCAGAGTGTGAGAGTATTTTCCTATTATGGCCTTCAGGTGTGTGTGTGTGTGTTTATATGTGTGTGTGTGTTTATATGTATGTGTGTGTGTCTTTGCGTGTGTTTATGTGTGTGTGTGTTTATGTGTGTGTGTGTGTGTTTATGTGTGTGTGTGTTTATATGTGTGTGTCCAGCAGCCTTGACTCTGGAGTCTTACTGTTATCGCCCTGAAACAACAGGGAGAGTCTCGTTATCAATCCATTATCCCGGAATAAGAATCAAATAGTCAAACCGAAAGTGTTCAGAGGGAGGGAGGGAGTGGAAGAGGGCGAGTGACGGTGTAAGACAAGTGTGGGGAGGGAGAGAGGGAGTGGAAGAGGGCGAGAGAATGCGTAAGAGATGTGTGGGGAGGGAGAGAGGGAGTGGAAGAGGGCGAGTGGCGGTGTAAGACATGTGTGGGGAGGGAGAGAGGGAGTGGAAGAGGGCGAGTGACGGTGTAAGACATGTGTGGGGAGGGAGAGAGGGAGTGGAAGAGGGCGAGTGGCGGTGTAAGACATGTGTGGGGAGGGAGAGAGGGAGTGGAAGAGGGCGAGTGACGGTGTAAGAAATGTGTGGGGAGGGAGAGAGGGAGTGGAAGAGGGCGAGTGACGGTGTAAGACATGTGTGGGGAGGGAGAGAGAGTCGTCTCTAATAATCCTTGTGTATATTTTCACTAACTGTCTCTTTATGAGAAGAAGCTTCCCTGTGGAGGAGACATCATCTGCTGCATGTGTGACCCGCGTGTGATGCTTGGCAGGCACTGAAAGCTCTGTGTGTGTGTGTGTGTGTGTGTGTGTGTGTGTGTGTGTGTGTGTGTGTGTGTGTGTGTGTGTGTGTGTGTGTGTGTGTGTGTGTGTGTGTGTGTGTGTGTGTGATTGTGCATATGTGGGCGTGTGTGTTTGTGTGTGTGTGTGTTTGTGTGTCCGTGTGTGTGTGTGTGATTGTGCATGTGTGTGTGTGTGCGTGTGTGTGTGTCTGTGTGTGTGTGTGTGTGATTGTGCATATGTGGGCGTGTGTGTGTGTGCATGTGTGTGTTTGTGTGCGTGTGTGTGTTTGTGTGTGTGTGTGTGTGATTGTGGTTGTGAGGGGCAGAGAGTGAGAGAGCAGTGTGTGGTTTCTGCTGGAGGAGTGATGGATGTGGTTTTCCTCTGCAGGGGAAACCGGAGCTGTGGCCATTAAAGTGTGTGTGTGTGTGTGTGTGTGTGTGTGTGTGTGTGTGTGTGTGTGTGTGTGTGTGTGTGTGTGTGTGTGTGTGTGTGTGTGTAAAAGCACTTTGTATAAAGGTTTTGAAAAGTGCCTCACAGATAAATATTATTATTATCATTATTATTGTTATTACTTTTTACAGACACTTTTGCTGCGTCACTAAAAACAAACATTGGGCTTAAGTTCTAATATTTCCTTTTATAATATTCCTTCTTTAATAATCCTCCTCAGAAAAATACTGAGAATCAGATCAGTTTTCTGGGCCGGTTCCAATCGTTTCTTTACAGTTTAAAAATCATAATGTGTGATGTATTTGAAGTGCTCTTATTTTGAAGGGTCGCGGAGGAAGTAAGTAGGCTGGTCGGTATTGTGTTTGTGTTCTAACCCGTTAAAAGGGCTCTTTATGTTTTTCACGGGGTCCGATCATTCCCGTGTTGAAAAGAACCTTTAAGGTCCGTCATCAGCTGCTGTTTCTGGGTGAGTCAGGTGACTGTGAGGCAGGAATAGTCTTCGTAAGTGATGAAGATGTTTTCACGGCGGTTCCTTCCATCATTAGTAGTGTGATTGTACAGCGGCAGCACCGGCTGCAGAACAATGACCCGAGGCAGAACGTCAAGAACCGGCCAAGAGTCCGACACGATGGAGCGGATTAAAAATAACGAGCCCCGTGAGAAGCAGATATCAGGAACCTGATCACCATCTGGGGGCGTACCTGTGGGAGCCTCCGGAGAAGCTGCAGCAGCCGAGGAGGGAAAGACGCAGGAAAGAAATGTAAAGAAAGTTTATTAAAATATAAATCTGGATCTCCTTACTTTCATATTGTAAAACCACATTAAACATTAATATGAAGGAAGTCCAACCAGACGTTTGTGAGTGAAGCCCGGCGCTGTCCGCTCTTCAGAAGAACCGGAGCAGGAATGTGGAAACGGATCCAGACAGCTGAAGGAACCCAATCCTGACAGTTAACACATGCTGACGCAGGCCGGCGACAAGTGTGGCTCTGATCACGCCGGAACCCTCGTCAGCGCCGCCGACGGATGAGCGGATGGTACCGGTCCAGCTGAGGCTTTATTGGTGTCCATGAATTCTTGTAGCGTGTAAGATGAGCAACGTTAGGCTCCGCCCACCATCTCCATCACCTTCTAACACATGTGGTCCATCAGCAGCTGTCGGGCAACTGCTGCTGGACCACATGTAACACACACACACACACACACACACACACACACACATACACACATGTACATACACACTTACACACACTTACACACACACACACACACACACACACACATGTACATACACACACATATACATACACACACATATACATACACACACATGTACATACACACACACACACACACACACTTACACACACTTACACACACACACACACACATGTACATACACACACACACAGTTGTACATACACAAAAACATACACACACACACACATGTACATACACACACATATACATACATACACACACATATACATGCACACACACACAGATATACACACACACACACACACTTACACACACACACACACATGTACATACACACACATATACATACACAAACATACACACACACATATACATACACAAACATACACACACACATATACATACACAAACATACACATGTACATACACACACACATACACACACACACATGTACATACACACACACACATACATACACATACACGCACACTTACACACACACAAACACTTTCACATACATACTAACAGACACACTTACACACACACACACAAACACATGCTTTCACACTTACACGCTTACACACACACACAGACACACACGCACAGACACACACACATGCTTTGACATACACACGCTTACACACACGCACATATACATACACACAAACACAGACACACACACGCATACACGTACACACACACGTACACACACACACACAAACACAGACACACACACGCATACACGTACACACACACGTACACACACACACACAAACACACAACAGGACGATGAGAGGTCAGTGGACCAGAACCAGGCAAGAATGTTCTGGTTGAGTCCAGCAGAAACGGGTCAGAGGAACCAGGAGGACAGAACTGAAGAAGAACTTTTCCTGTCAGAAGTCAATAACATGATGCGGCGTTCTCATCAAACGGCGTTCTGCTTCTCCCGCTTTAATGTCACCGGGGATCCTTTCCTCTTCATGAGGGTTCCACCTCGCTCCAGTGACATCAAAGCCGACGGGACAGAAAAGAGATTTTGGCTGTGAAATACCGCCTCTGTCCACCGGAGGGAGCGTCATAATCACCATACAACCTTTTTACTGACATCTTAACATTTGTGCTCAGTTAAAAACAGGAAACGAGATAAAAACCTGATTCTGAGCCTCATTTGACTTCTTATGTTTTACTCCACTGGTCCAGATTTTGGTCACTAGGGGGAAGTTCTATGAAAATCACGTTCATTTTGTGTTCAAACAGGGGGATTGTTTGAACAACGCAGGGGGCTGGGGGCATTCAGGGATAACACCCCCCTCGCTGTCGGGTTTGGTATTGAGGGGAGGTTTAACTTAAAGGAACCGACGTGGAGAACAGGTTCAGAGAGTCTCTGATGGTTCTGATCCAAAGAAGCGGTGAATCCTGTAGCTCAGTAAAAGTGACCCGGTTCTGAATAATAATCGTCTGAATCTGAATACATGTGAACGTGGTTCTGCCGGTTCCGTCAGCCCCCTCGGTGTCACCTTCACCGTCTGCTGGAAACCTTCATCTCTTCTCCGGCCGAGGTGTCGGCCGCTGCTTATGTCATTCCAGCTGCATTATGGGTAAATTATGATGATAGCGCTCCTCCCTGTGATTTGTTCCTGTGGGCTGCTGTCTGCGCCTGCAGGGGGTCGTCACTGTTAATGGTTCTTGCTTGACCTTTGACCCCCACACGTCTGGAAACGTGGAACAGCAGCTACATCTGTGTTTGTGTGTTTGTGTGAGAGGGTGTGAGTGTGTGTGTGTGTGTGTATGTGTGTGTGTCGTGACCTTACTCCTGTGGTTGTACATAAGAATAGACGTAGATAAAATGGGTCGCACACACACATACACACACACAAACACACACACACATACACACACACAAACACACACACACACCGCGTGTGTGTGTGTGTTAGGAGTGACATCATTTCCTGACTGGACGACCTTGCCGCGACAACAGAGGGACATGGAACGATCCCTCTGTTGGACCTCGTCAGCTGGCAGGAACCCGACCCGACACCTTTACGGCTGGTTTTACTTTCCTGTCCTGATGAATGTCTGAATGTTGTTGCAGAAACGAGATGAAGAAGAAGAAGTTTTGTGGTCATGTGGCATCTTTGAAAGTCGTTGACTGATCGTCATGGTTACCAGATAGATCTGATAGCTGCAAGCCGCTCCAGTGGTGCTGCAGGACAAGAACTGATGAGGCCAACAGAACCAAATGATCGTCAAACCGGACCTTCTCCTGACCTCCACTGCGTCTTGAGTTCCTGTTGGAAACAGGAACATGGTGTGAT
>JBBDHG010000245.1:955000-982500 GCA_037951165.1 Lophius americanus
TAAAAACTATTTCATCTTTAATGTAAAAGATACGTTAATGGTTTGAGTTCCTTGATGGACCAGAACTCCGTCAGCGGTAGCAGAAGATTCTGCTGTGGTTGTTTGCAATGTTTGCTTTGATCCAGGGGCGGAGCCAGATGGGCTCTGGTCTCAGCTGAAATCTGATTGGCTCCTGTCCTGTCACTTCTGCTCCTCCCATCTGTAACTTTACTGATGATGTGGACAACAATCAGAACCTCTGACCTCCTAGATGACCTTCTGTGTGTGTTTGTGTGTGTAGATGTGTGTGTGTGTGTATATATGTGTGTGTGTATATGTGTGTGTGCATGTATATGTGTGTGTCTGTCTGTCTGTCTGTCTGTGTGTGTGGGTGTATGTGTGTATGTGTGAGTGTGTGTGTATATGTGTGTGTGTGCATGTATATGTGTGTGTCTGTCTGTCTGTCTGTCTGTGTGTGTGTGTGTATGTGTGAGTGTGTGTGTATATGTGTGTGTGTGCATGTGTATGTGTGTGTCTTTCTGTCTGTCTGTCTGTCTGTGTGTATATGTGTGTGCCTGTCTGTCTGTCTGTGTGTGTATGTGTGAGTGTGTGTGTGTATATATGTGTGTGTGTAGATGTGTGTGTGTATATGTGTGTGTCTGTCTTTGGGAACCACTGACACAGAGGATTAAAGATGTTTGGGAACCACTGACACAGAGGATTAAAGATGTTTGGGAACCACTGACACAGAGGATTAAAGATGTTTGGGAACCACTGACACAGAGGATTAAAGATGTTTGGGAACCACTGACACAGAGGATTAAAGATGTTTGGGAACCACTGACACAGAGGATTAGAAATGTTTGGGAACCACTGACACAGAGGATTAAAGCTGTTTGGGAACCACTGACACAGAGGATTAAAGATGTTTGGGAACCACTGACACAGAGGATTAAAGATGTTTGGGAACCACTGACACAGAGGATTAGAGATGTTTGGGAACCACTGACACAGAGGATTAAAGATGTTTGGGAACCACTGACACAGAGGATTAGAGATGTTTGGGAACCACTGACACAGAGGATTAAAGCTGTTTGGGAACCACTGACACAGAGGATTAAAGATGTTTGGGAACCACTGACACAGAGGATTAAAGATGTTTGGGAACCACTGACACAGAGGATTAGAGATGTTTGGGAACCACTGACACAGAGGATTAAAGATGTTTGGGAACCACTGACACAGAGGATTAGAGATGTTTGGGAACCACTGACACAGAGGATTAAAGATGTTTGGGAACCACTGACACAGAGGATTTAAGATGTTTGGGAACCACTGACACAGAGGATTAGAGATGTTTGGGAACCACTGACACAGAGGATTAAAGATGTTTGGGAACCACTGACACAGAGGATTAGAGATGTTTGGGAACCACTGACACAGAGGATTAAAGATGTTTGGGAACCACTGACACAGAGGAGTGAATCGTCCTTTTGTAGATTAGAATATATAAAACCTTCATCTTTATCTCCTCAGCCTCCTTGTTTTACAGTTTCATCCTCATCTGGGCTCACCTTCATCGTCGTCGTAGGGGGGAGGGGCCAAAATGTCAGCACCTGTTGGGTTTCTCCAGTGACGGAGACGTTTGTGTCTGTGGACATTATTTAAGGTTCTGGGTGACGGAACCATAGATCCTGCTGCCAATAGCTGGATGAGGGTTCTGCCGGTCTTCCTAGTTAGTGTTGAGGAGCTGGAACTCAGAATCTGAACGTCCGGCCCGTGTTTCCGTGGGTTCTTTCCAGATTCCTCACACAGAGAGAGAATTCTGTAAACCCAACCAGCTTCACTGGGTTCTGCTCCTATATCGGTACCGGTCTGCGTGACGAGGCGAACTCTAAGTCAGAACTTATTCTCATATCACAGCCATGAGGAAGATTCTGTTGATGAGCTTCAGACGGAGGCGGCAGGAGCCCAAAGAACCGGACCTCTTTGATTTGTCCGTTTGAAGGTTCTCCTCTTCCTCTGGGTTTTTCTTCTTTCCCCACAATCCAAACACGAGGGAAGTTTTAATTCTGCCGTCAGAGACCGTGACCACGTCCCTTAAATATTGACATTATTGACCCGGTTCTGTGTGACAGGGCCTCACATTCTGAGGCAGCTTATTGGGCTTTATCAAACCGTCACTAACCGAGCTGTTAGAAGTTCTAATGAAGACGGATCAGTAGAGACCGGGCAGAACTTCCACTCAGAGGCCATGGTAAGGGAAACCACGCTACTGCAAAACCCGACCGGTTCAGTGAAGGACAGGGGCCGGTTCTGAAAGCACAAACTAAAAGCCCGGTCAGGCAGATGTTAAAGAATGTTATTTATAATAATCTGGAGGTTCTTGCTGTGATGGACCTTCATCTCTCCCTGATGGCTGACGGGTGAACAGATGATTGACAGGTTGGGAGGAGACCTTTGGTGCTGGGGGGTCTCAGCAGACATCAGGAGGTGTTGAGGTCTTTGAGTCCAGACAGAGTTTCAGATGTTTCCTCTGAGACCGTAGAAAAACGGCGGTATGCTCCTTTACATGTGACGCCGTCACCTGCTCACGGGTTTCATTTAAGCCGAGCGGCGTGACCCGACCCGACCCGACATAAAAGTGATCGGTCGGATCGTCCACCTTCGGAAACATAAACGCTCGTGACTCGTGGGCGGCGGGTTCCGACCCGGCGCCTCACGCCTGTCGGACTGCAGCGGATCTTTGGACTGGTAGAAATACAGCCGGGGGAAAGAGACCAATAATAATAAATTCATGCATGTTTCCAGGGGAAACGGCGGTTTGAGAATAAAAATGTTTCCTTCAGTTTGTTTTTTTATTCTTCCTGAATGTGTGACAACTCTGTTTGATATCAGAGTTAGTAGAAGGGGGGCCCACTGTTCCTACTGACTCCTCTCTCTCCCTCTCTCTCCCTCCCTCTCCCTCTCTCTCCCCCCTCTCTCTACCTCTATCTCCCTCCTTCTCTCTCTCTCTCTCACATTCTCTCTCTCACATTCTCTCACATTCTCTCTCTCTCCCTGTCTCTCTTTTCTCTCCCCACACGGTCTCTTTTCTCTCTCTATTCTCTCTCTCTCTCTTTCCCTCTCTATTCTCTCTCTTTTCTGTCTCACTTTCTCTCTCTCTTTTCTCTCCCCACTCTCTCTCTTTTCTCTGTTCATTCTCTATCTTTCCCTGTCACTCTTCTCTATCTTCTCTTACTCTTTCTCTCTCTCTCTCTCACTCTTTCTCTTCTCTCTCTCTCTTTCTCTCTCTCTCCCTCACTCTCTCTCTTTTCTCTCTCTCTCTCTTTTTCCGTGTCCTGAGAAAAGCTCTGCCGACTCAGCGTTCTCACTGTGGAATGTTCTTGGAATGTATGTGTGCGCTTGTATCCTCGATAGAACAGACACACACACACACACACACACACACACACACACACACACACACACACAGCAGGACATGGACATTTGGGCCTGTTCTCTGAAGTGAGGGAGAGCGAGGTGAGAGGGGAGAGAGACCTTCAGCGTGAGTGAGACAGAGAGAGGGACTTTATCACAGGACAGACGGATGACCAGATGAACTGTGGGGGAAGGAAGAGAGCCAGAATTCATGGTGCAGAAGAAGAAAGATGGAAGATTTCTCTGTATGGATGTCAGCAGCTTTAAAAGGCGTGAAATGTTCATTGTTACCAATGACAGAGGAACAAACGGGTGACGGATCATCTAGACTTAAAGGTGCACCATCTCAAGTTTAGGGCCATCTAGCGGTGAAGTGAAACCTCAGCTCACCCCTCCCTAAGAAGAGTCGTGGTCAAAGCTTATATGGAGATTAGTATGTGTTCCGCGTTGTGGTGGCGTGGCCCCGGGCCCCCGGGGCCCCGGACCCTCCTACCCAGTATGTTGTATTTAAACTAAAAGATCTCAAAAAAGTTCTGAAGTAACGCCGTCAAGTGTCTCAAATCTGTGGAATCCCGTGAAGTGAAGAACGCCACAAGGTTGATTGACAGTTGGCGAAGCTTTTTTTAATCATCATCATCATCATCATCATCATAGAAATGATTCTTACTTCCAGCTGAATACACATTCATTAAAACATAGTTATAATATCATATTCCGTCTGTTCAAGCAGAAATCCCTACATTCTACGGACTGCTCCTTTAATGAAAACCTGTGTGTGTCTTTTGTCCCAGGAATGTTGATCTGATAATGGGATTAACTCGACCGACTGTTCCTCTCTCTGTCTCCAGGGTCGCTGAGGACAGAAGGCATCAGGGCGTCCGACGTTCTTCCGGTGCTGAAGGAGAAAGTTGCCTTTGTGTCAGGTGGGTGGAGTCAGGAATCCCTGCTCAGATACAGGACAGCTGTTTTAGATCACGTCCCAGGCAGAGAGATGGTCTCTCCATCTCTGAGGTCAGACTTTAGAGAAGACCAGGTCTGGACCGAGTCGTTGTTCCACTGAGACCCAAGGATTCCATCAGGAGCCAGAACACGAAGACCAACGGACTGTAGGTGAGAGAGGGTGAGAGAGGGAGAGAGAGAGAGAGAGAGAGAGAGGGAGAGAGAGGGGGTGGGGCAGAGAGAGAGAGAGAGAGAGGGAGAGAGAGAGAGAGAGAGGGAGAGAGAGGGGGGGGACAGAGAGAGAGAGAGAGAGAGAGAGAGAGAGAGGGGGAGAGAGAGACTGGGATAGAGAGAGAGGGAGAGAGAGAGGGAGAGAGAGAGAGAGGGAGGAGAGAGAGAGGGGGGGGAGAGAGAGGGGGAAAATTAGTTGAAATTTCTTCTGGCAAGGAAAAATTGCAATTTTTGTTTCTTCTGGCCAGAACATTTGCAATTTCTGTTTTAAATTTCTTAATTCTGGTCCAAAAAAGTTTTTGGGCAAAAATGAGGTCCAACTTTTGTTACATTTGCCCCCCAAAAAGTACAATCCTTATTACTTTGGCCAAAAATGTTCAGTTCTCGTTACTTCTGGTCAAAAAAGGTTGATGTTTGTTCCTCCCAGCCAAAAACCAGGAGGGTAGAGGTGGTCTGAGGAAAGACCACCGGGGGGGTCGGTGTGTGGGGAGGGAACTGAGCCCATGTTGTCCTGATGGAAAGGGGTCAGAACACACAGTGGTGGTTTTAATGTTATGGCTGATCAGTGTTAACCACATTCAGTAGTGTTTGAGATGGAAACCTGTTACTTGGGGGATGCTGGAGGTCCTCAGTGGCTCCCAGTTCTGGTTCCTGACGTGAGACGGGCTCGGGTTGCATCGGGACGTCATCGGAGTCGTAGCAGCGGGTAGCAGAACCGGGTCATCCCGCTCCAACGAGACCCAAAACCATGTCTAGAAATGTGATTTTAATGCGCCGGCTTGATGAATGCCAGCAGTGGAAAGTCTGCGGAGCGGTCCACGGAACCGGAGGGTCCGGAGAAGAACCTCCGCTGGAAAATGTTGACTAAAGCTCTGGTAGAGGATTTTCTTCTGCTGAGAGACCAGGTCAGGAATTCAGCTGCTGTTTGCCTGGGAATCCAGTCAAGTCTGCCTGGTTCCACCGAGCAGCGCCAGGACCGGGGCTTAGAACTAAAACCACCCAGTTAGTCAGATGAGGTGAGAAGACTTTCTCTCCCTGCCTTTGAGAACTCACTTCAATCAGACCCTCAAACCTTCGGCCAACTGCTGGGCTCTGTGGACCACCGACCGTCCGCAGGCCTCTGCTAGCCTCCATGCTAAGCTAACGGCTCGGATTCAAGTTTCACGCAACGCTGGTATTGAAGTCGTCGCAGGGTGATGGAGGGGAATGGGGGCATCTCAGACGGGTTCTGATGATGTAAGAGGGAAGGAACGATCTGGATTTCCATGTGAAGTTCTAAGACTCTTATAATCTATGATGTCATCAAGGTCAGAACATATTTCAAAACCAGATCGTCCAACGTTTGAAAACAGTTGGTGTCATAGAACTCTTATCCGGTATTCCAGATGTCCCTCCCCCCAGCAACACTCTCCGGCTCATCCTGGAGGATCCTGAAGCGTTTCCAGGCCAGATGAAATAAGTAGGACCTTCCAGAGAGTTCTGGGTCCACCTCAGAGCCTCCTGGAAAATCTCCAGGGAGAGGGGTCCTGGAGGACCCTGGTCAGATGATGGACTACGTCATCTGGTTCCTCCTGATGTGGAGGAGCTTCAGCTCCACCTTGAGCTCCTCACATCAGGGTCAGTACTCCACCCCTCCTACGAAGGAAGCTCATTTCAGCCGCTAGTGTCCTTGACCTCATTCTTTGGGTTTTCTTCAACTTCGGTTCTGAACATTTTTATTTATGTTACTTTCAGGCCGAGTAAAATCCACATTTTTATTAGTTCCAGTCACAAAAGTGAATTCAGACCCAAAAAAAAGGTGCGGGCGTTTCTTCCAGCAACATTGAACGCAGCAGAACATCTGAGTCGGGTTCCGGCCCAGAGTTTGTGTACCGTCTGCTCAGGACATTAATGGAGGACGGCAGGAAGAGGAAACCCGTCCGACCTTCTGGAATATCCACAATAACTCATTAAGAAACCCACTCCTCATCATCATTCCCACCCCGTCAAACTTCAGACCATCAGGACTGGAGAACGGATCACTGAGGTGGGCCCTGGCCTCCAACCGGACCTCCACCCCTCCTGAGACAGGAAGCGGGTGGGGAAACCATCACAGGCGCTTCACACCCAGAACATGACTTGTGTGAACTCCTGCGGTCCGACGGACCCTGAAGATCAGCCAGCGCCAAAACAAGCAGAGCGCCGGCACGAGAACCAGAACCAGCAGAACTACCTGGAGAGATAGTCCGTATCTCGTCACATGACCTCACCGACGCCGAATACCGGACCTCCTCCCTCTACAAGCTGAGTAACCCTGTGTGAGTGAGTGGGCGAGAGACATTGAGAGAGAGTGGGAGAGAGAGAGAACCAGCAACCATCTGTCATCAGGATTCCTCCTTAGATTCCAGCAGAACCCTCCCTCCAGAACCCTCCCTCCAGAACCTCACCCTCAGACGGCTTCTACAAACACTGCGGTTTGTGTTTTCTGCATTAATCTGACCCAAACATCTCCGACACATCATCAGTCTCCCGGAGCCACGGCGAGGGTCCGGGCCTCAGGCGGTTCTGGAGCGGGAGACCGCTGGACCGGACTTCTGTTAGCGACATTAGAGCTATTAGTGGAGGTTTCACATGTAGATTCACGCGGAGGAGGTGCAGGGAGGCTAGATCTAGTGCACAGTAGCAGCTCCTCCCAACAGCAGGAGCAGGTCCTCCCACAGCAGTGACAGCTCCTCCCAACAGCAGGAGCAGCTCCTCCCACAGCAGGAGAAGCACCTCCCAACAGCAGTGACAGCTCCTCCCAACAGCAGGAGCAGCTCCTCCCACAGCAGGAGCAGCTCCTCCCACAGCAGGAGCAGCTCCTCCCACAGCAGGAGCAGCTCCTCCCACAGCAGGAGCAGCTCCTCCCACAGCAGGAGCAGCTCCTCCCACAGCAGGAGCAGGTCCTCCCACAGCAGTGACAGCTCCTCCCAACAGCAGGAGCAGCTCCTCCCACAGCAGGAGAAAGCACCTCCCAACAGCAGTGACAGCTCCTCCCAACAGCAGGAGCAGCTCCTCCCACAGCAGGAGCAGCTCCTCCCACAGCAGGAGCAGCTCCTCCCACAGCAGGAGCAGCTCCTCCCATGTTAACAGATATTTACATGGACTTATCCCTCCAGCTGCTCCTGGGTTCTGGAGAACCTCCTCCTCTGGACCAGGAGTCAGAGAGATGTTTCCTCCTGCGGGGAGTTTTATGTTTCTCTAGTTGTCCAGCAGTGGTGGATGAAGTATTCTGATACTGTACTAGAGTAAAAGTACTTATACTACACTGGGAAAATACTCTGTTACAAGTAAAAGAGCTGTTGTTGTTATTACAGATACAGATACAGATAGATACTCACTCACGTACTTACTTATGTACTCACATACGTATGTACTTATGTACTCACTCACGTACTTACTTATGTACTCACATACGTATGTACTTATGTACTCACTCACGTACTTACTTATGTACTCACATACGTATGTACTTATGTACTCACTCACGTACTTACTTATGTACTCACATACGTATGTACTTATGTACTCACTCACGTACTTACTTATGTACTCACATACGTATGTACTTATGTACTCACTCACGTACTTACTTATGTACTCACATACGTATGTACTTATGTACTTATGTACTTATGTACTCACATACGTATGTACTTATGTACTCACTCACGTACTTACTTATGTACTCACATACGTATGTACTTATGTACTCACTCACGTACTTACTTATGTACTCACATACGTATGTACTTATGTACTCACTCACGTACTTACTTATGTACTCACATACGTATATACTTATGTACTTATGTACTTATGTACTCACATACGTATGTACTTATGTACTTATGTACTCACATACGTATGTACTTATGTACTTATGTACTCACATACGTATGTACTTATGTACTTATGTACTCACATACGTATGTACTTATGTACTTATGTACTTATGTACTCACATACGTATGTACTTATGTACTCACTCACGTACTTACTTATGTACTCACATACGTATGTACTTATGTACTTATGTACTCACATACGTATGTACTTATGTACTCACATACGTATGTACTTATGTACTTATGTACTCACATACGTATGTACTTATGTACTTATGTACTTAGTTACTTACTGACACAACACAGTGAAATACACTGAGTACTTTACTCTAGAGTAAAAGTACTCATCTTGGAACTAGTGTTTTTTTGGATTACTAGTACTGCAGTAGTATTCTGTAGTTTCTGTTACTATAGATGCTTAAGGACGAGGTACTCTGATTACTTCTTGCGGTTGAGTATTTGTATCATCTATTAGATCATGTGTCATCATGTAATCTAAAGAGTAACTAGTAACTACAGCTGTCAGACAAATGTAGTAGAGTAGAAGTATGTGGTAAATACTCAAGTACAGTACAGGTACTTCAGGTTTGTACCTGAGTAAATATACTCAGTTACTCTCAGACCTTCATGTAAGTATTGAAAATAAGATTATATTTCTGTATTTTCTTTTAAGAACAATGACCTAAGAGGAGGAATGATGTCACATAAAAAGGCGGGGCTGATTGTGTGTCTGTGGTTGTAGGTGGGCGGGACAAAAGAGGAGGACCAATCCTCACGTTTCCTGCCAGGAGCAACCACGACCGAATAAAACAGGAGGACCTGAAGAGGCTGGTGACCTACCTGTCCACCGTACCCAGGTACTGACCTTCACACCCACACCAGGAGCTCTCAGGCAGCTGGAGGTCATGTGACGGACGCTCGAGAGGAAGAGGGGAGCAGGAGGAGGGGCGGAGGAGGAGTGTGGGAGCAGACGCTCCTCTTCATCCCAGCAACAGATGGGGAGCAGCGTCTGATTAACATCGACGTGAAAGCCTCAGTGTTTGTAGCCGACAGCAGCGAGTCGGTCGCTCTGCAGTCTGTCGCTCTGCAGGCAGTCTGTCGCTCTGCAGTCTGTCGCTCTACAGAGAGTCTGTCACTCTGCAGAGAGACTGACGCTCTGCAGTCTGTCGTTCTGCAGAGAGTCAGTCTGTTGCTCTGCAGAGAGTCTGTCGCTCTGCAGAGAGTCTGTCGCTCTGCAGAGAGTCTGTCGTTCTGCAGAGAGTCAGTCTGTCGCTCTGCAGAGAGCGGCTCTGAGACCAGTTATAAAGATATTTTAAAGGATTTCATCAGTAGAT
This sequence comes from Lophius americanus, assembly GCA_037951165.1. Classification (NCBI taxonomy): domain Eukaryota; kingdom Metazoa; phylum Chordata; class Actinopteri; order Lophiiformes; family Lophiidae; genus Lophius; species Lophius americanus. The sequence continues at coordinate 964,770 of JBBDHG010000245.1, forward strand.
AAGTTTATGATGATGATGATGATGGTGGTGATGAGTCAGCAGATTAACATATTTTAGCATTATTAATAAACTAGTCTCACACTTTTAGGCCACTTTATCCAACATTATGATGATTTGGTTCTGGAGTTATCGCGTCCACACGAAGGATCTGAGGCGGCGGCGGCGGCGGCGGCGATGGAGATTCTATAACATTCCCGACTTCTCTGGGATATAATTATTTTTAATCCCTCCTGGTTCCGTCCCACAGAACCTCTGCAGAATCAAATGGACTTTGAGGCATTTCTTTGAAGAGTTTTGTTTTAGAAGAAGAGCAGAAGAGTAAAACCCCTGAACATGAATATGTTCATACAAAGTGAGTTTTCAGGGTCCGGCTTCAGAACAGAACAATAAACCCACTAAATGAACGTGTCACCATTTGATACCTGTCGGCGCCGCTCTGATTCCTGCTGCCGATGGAGCTGCTGTTTCCATGGCGATGAGAGGAGATGGTAATGGATGTGCTTTTGTAGAATTTATTTCAGCGGAGTTGAATCATTTTGTCTTTTAATTAGTGGATAACAGCGTCGCTGCGTCGCCGCCACGGGTTCGCATCGAACCGTTTCTTATCCTTCACGCCACTTTTTCTTTCCCGTCGACTGATGTCTCAGCCGCTGCCGGCCGGATTCATCCAGCCTCCCGCCGCCACACGCCCGTACTCAGAGCGTCTGTGATTGGCTGACAGGAACATAGAATGTCAGAATGTAATCAGGATACAAATGAGACTCCGCTCTGGAGCCAGAGTTCAGTTTGACCCTTCAAGGCTACCGTACAAATAAAGGGTATCGTGGCGGCCTCTGTGGAAGAGGCCCCGCCCCCTGTGGAGGATTCATAGGGGACTCTTATAGCCCATTTATTGGGAGACACGCCCCTTTCATAGACTTCCCTGTAAAATCCATCATATTGACATTTATCCTCATATTTGAGGTCAAAACCCTCCAAATGTGACTTAAAATAATAAAATGACTTTATTATTGTTTATTATTATATCTATTATTTATAAATATAAATAATAATGAGGCTCCTGTCACCTCCTGCGTCTCCTCCACCTCCTCCATCAATTATTATAATATTAACTTTAATCATCAACTCATACTAATTCATTTAAACAGTTTGATAAAAATAAAATATATATATATAAATATGATTGATATTAAAATACATTTAATTAAAAATGAGTGAATTGATAAATAACTCCTGTCTCCTCCTGCGCCTCCTCCGTCAGCGAGGACGTATGTAAGCGAGGTTTCACCGTCATCATCGACATGCGCGGCTCTAAGTGGGAGCTGATCAAGCCCCTCCTGAAGACCCTGCAGGAGTCCTTCCCCGTGGAGATCTGCGTGGCGCTCATCATCAAACCGGACAACTTCTGGCAGAAACAGAAGACCAACTTCGGCAGCGCCAAGTTCTCCTTCGAGGTCAGGAGCATGACTCGGCAGGGATGGAGGAGGTCCTTCAGAATAAAAGCATGGTTTTGAATGTGTGTGTGTGTGTGTGTTTGTACCAGACCAGCATGGTGTCGGTCGAAGGTCTGGCCAAGCTGGTGGATCCCTCCCAGCTCACGGACGACTTTGAAGGTTCTCTGGACTACAACCACGAGGAGTGGATGGAGCTGAGGGTCTCCCTGGAGGAGTTCATGTCCAGCGCCGTTCACCTGCTGTCCAAGCTGGAGGACCTGCAGGTGAGGCGAGACGGACGGCCGGGTAGATGAGTGAGGGCTCGGCTGAAGACGAGCGGATGAACGGAAGATGTTTTGTGTTTCTGCAGGAGCTTCTGTCCAATAAGGAGTTTCCTGCAGATGTGGAAGGATCTCGCCGATTGATAGAGGAGCACACTCAGCTGAAGAAAAAGGTCCGTCAGGACATCCCGGTACCAAGGTTCTATTGATTAGTTGGACCCATGTCCTCATCACTGACATTTCCGCCCTCCTCTCCAGGTTCTGAAGGCCCCGGTGGAGGAGCTGGACCGGGAAGGTCAAAGGTTGCTTCAGTGTATCCGATCCAGTGATGGTTTCTCCGGGAGGAACTGCATCTCAGGATCCGCTGACTTCCAGAGCCTGGTTCCGAAGGTAGGCTCTTTTGATTGGACCCAGGCAGTACCTCTGCTGTCTAACGCGAAGGTTTTCCATCGTTTGTCTCATGAATGTATTTCAAAATGTGGTTTGTGGTTTTAATTGGGCCCATTGTTCTGAACTAGTTTTTCTGAGTTCTGGAATAAAACAAGACAGTCGATTCAAAGGATCTAAATTTAGACACAAATGGACTGATGGTCGGGGAGTTACGGACCAGAACCTTTGATTTTTACAAAGAAAAGCCGACCCAGTGAGTGAAAAACAAACAATTACACAAAAATATGACAAATACAAGTTCGATCTCCTTTCTCTACATTCATAGGGGGTCAATTTGGACTAAAAAAACAGTGTTTTTATAAGAAGTGAGTAAAGTATGAACTATTAGAGTAAAATATTCACCTCCACCAAATTTTGACAGAATCAGACCAACGGTTTGAGAAAGTAAGAATCCATAATTGTGACTCTGGAGGAAAATCTCCCTCTAGTGGTAGAAATACGCAACTGACTTTTCCCAACATGGATCCAATTCTTCCTCTCACTCGCGTGTGTAGGGGCTATGAAGTAAGAAAACGATCCATGTAATAGTTTTTCAGTTCTGGCTCTCCAGCATGGTGGCCTCCAGCGCCGCCGTGTGAACGCATGAACGCAGGCTGTGACAAACATGGTCTGAAGGTTCTTCTGCCCACCAGGTGGCCAGTCTGCTGGACAAACTCCACTCCACCCGGCAGCATCTCCACCAGATTTGGCACGTCAGGAAGCTGAAGCTGGACCAGTGCTTCCAGCTCCGCCTATTCGAGCAGGACGCAGAGAAGGTGAGTGACGGCCGAGACGCCGCATCAGCTGTGATGAAACGGGACGACGGTCAGAAGATTGAATCTGAACATTTTACAGAGAACACAACATTTCATTATTCATGAAAAGACGATCCGTTACTGGGGAATGCTTTTATTCTGAAATAGGAGACGTACGTCCAGCATTGGTTCCTCTTTGCCCTCATCCTGACCTCCATGCAAGATTCTGACCTTTGGCCGGGAGGCTTTCATGCATTTCTGTCATTTCCATCTCCGTGTGACCGTGACGTCGTCTGGAAAGACTTTTTCTCCGGCTCAGTTTATCCAAACAGTCAGAGACATTCAGCCGCTAATGGGCGACGCTAAGTGATTAGCCCGGTTGTGAGTAAATGTTAGGATTCCATTTCATCACAAACATAGAAGCCGCCGTGAGACGGGAAGAGAACCCATCTCACTTTCTATCCAAAAAGTTTTTATAGAGAGATCACGCTCTTATTGTGAAAGGGTCGGCGTGTTAGGAATACAGGTAATAATAATAATAATAATAATACTTAATAATATTTAATTTATAATGCACTTTACATTTGGATCAAATCTCAAAGTGCTACAAGGCAGGTAGCATCTGGGATGCTTTTATTTTGGAAATAATATCTTAAAAATGAACTGAATCCCCCCCAAAAAGTTGGGACATGATATTAAATGTTATTCCTAACAAAATACAATTAAATAAATATAATAATACATAACAGTAATACATTTTCCTCCTCTGAGCCAAAGCATGACTAAATCTATTTATATATCTATTTAATATTTAGTAAGTTATCTATTTGTCTGTATTTTATTCAATTCTTAATTATTTTCTACATTTAGTTTATTTTATACTTTTATGTTTTTATAGTCTATTTTTTTTTATAGTTTTATTTGTTTATTTACTCTGTGATCCTTTATTATTTTTTTATAAGTACAATATAAATTGTTATTATTATTATTACCTGTATTATTGATTGATTGAGATCAATCACTTTTTATATGAATGGATGCAGATGGTTTAGTATAAAGACCGGAAATATAAATCCAGCAGGGCTGAGAACTTTAGCCCCGCCCAGTCTAACACACACACTCATACACACACAAATATACACACACAAAAACATACACGCACACGTACAAACACACACACACACACACAAACATACATACACTCATACACACATATACACACACAAACTCATACACACACACACCAGACTCATAGACATAAAAATACACACACACATACACTCAAACACACACACAAATATACACACACACAAATATACACACACACACATATAAACACACACACACCAGACTCATACACATACAAACACACTCTCACACACACACACAAACACACTCTCATACACACATACACACACATATACTCTCACACACACACAAACACACATACACTCATACACAAACAAACACACTCACATACACACACACACACACATACGCACACACACACACAAATACTCATACACACACACAAACACTCACACGTACACACACAAACACACACACACACATACACACAAACTCGTAACGATGGGCGTCAGCGGAACCTTGTCCAAACGCAGCAACAGTAAATATTTACGGTGATCCAAACACGGAGAGGAGAACCCGAGCGGTTCTGTCCACATCAGTGCAGGACGGGTTTACTCTGTGGGAAACAGGCAGGAGTGGCGGCGGAGCCGGAGAAACGGCGAGAACGTGACGAGGTGTAGATCACAGCGAGACCAACGACCGCGGGATGACGTGGTCTCCATGGCGACCGGCCTGCAGCAGCAGCCTCCATCTGTGGGCAGAGATTGATTCAGACGGAAGAGCTTGAAGGTTATCTCAGCTGGAGAAGACGAGGCCAGCGAGGAGGAAGGACCGTCACGCTTTTAAAGGAACATCCCGCTCTTTTCTCCCTCATCCAAACATGTTACTCTCCGACATCACCGTCGACGTGGGGGGTTACTGAACAGAACTCAGACCCAGTCGCTTCTTTACACGATCAGTTCTGGTCCCAGACCCGGTATCGTGAGAAAAACCCTCATGAGGGTCTCCTCTCAGAAAAGCCTTCAGCCATCACAGACCATCCGGGCCAACCGGAACATTCCAGAGCTGTCAAACCCAATAACAGACCCTTTGAACGGTTCTGCTGGATCTTTATCCCCTCAGGTGTAAAAATCTGTCCTAAAGAAACTTTTTAAAGCATAAAATAAAATAAAAAAAACCTTTTATGTTTGTTTCCGTGCAACGTTACTCAAAAACACAGATTTTCAAAAATATTATAAAATCTAATAGTCCGGGTTGTGATTGTTCAGCAGTCGTGTCTTTGATGTCTTTGATGTCTTTGATGTCTTTGATGTCTTTGAAACATGTGACTTTGACATAGTTGAGACATGTGACTTTTATGACCCCGATACCTGACACTTTGATGTCTATGACATACATTCTTGATGTATTTGACTTTGATACATTTGAGACAGGTGACTTTGTTATTGATACACTTGGCTTTAATGTCTTTAAAACATGTGACTTAAATTACTTTCAGACGTGATTTTAATATGTTTTAGGCATGTGACTTTGATGTCATTGACAGACGTGACTTAGATGTATTTGAGACATGTGACTTTGATGTCATTGACAGACGTGACTTGCGCGTTTGATACATGTGACTTTGATGTCTTTGAAACACGTAGCTTTAATGTATTTGAGACATGCGACTTTGATGTCCTTGACAGACGTGACTTGCATGTTTGACACATGTGACTTTGATGTCTTTGACACACGTGGATCTGACGTCTCTGAAACACGAGACTTTAATGTCTCGGATAAGTGGGCGTGGCCCCTCTACCTGCAGTGTTGCTAACGTTGCTGTGTGTGACGCTGCAGATGTTTGACTGGATCATCCACAACAAGGAGGTGTTCCTGCAGAGCCACACGGAGATTGGGCGGAGCTACCAGCACGCCGTGGAGCTGCAGACTCAACACAACCACTTCGCCATGAACTCCATGGTAACTGATGACATCACTGTTATAACGCTCACCATCATCAGCAGAGATAAAGCCTCGACTAAAGTCAGGTTAAAGTAAAAGTGTTGGATAACGTTAGCTTAAGTTATCTTAATCATCCTAAGTCAGTCGGATATGTCAAAGTTTAACGTTTCAGATTAAACAGCGAAGAAAAGCCACGGCACTGATGGAAAAGTAAAGTCCTAAACTTCTTTAAGTAGACTTTAGAACAGTGTGACATCATCCCAGTTAAAGGAACAGTTGGGAACAGATAATGGCAGCAGAAAAGTCGTAGCATGGCGTCTTCACTAACCTTCAGGATTACTTGAGGTTAAAAGTCTGGATCCTCCTCAAACACAACAATCTCCACCTTTATGATCCAGTTTTCAGCGAACTGCTCCTTTAATAGCTTTGTCTTATACACAGAAATGTGATGCAGTAACTGATCCGGTTCCAGCTGCTTACCTGCAGCATTCCCTTCATCTACTTTTTTCCTTTTTTCCCAGAATGCCTACGTAAACATCAACAGGATCATGTCGGTGGCGAGCCGCCTGGCGGAGGCCAGCCACTACGCCTCCACCCAGATAAAACAGATCTCGGGTCAGCTGGATCAGGACTGGAAAAGTTTCGCTGCTGCGCTGGACGAGCGCTCCACCATCCTCGCCATGTCGTCCGTCTTCCACCAGAAGGCTGAGCAGGTGAGCGACAACATAAATACCCACAATTCTCTGCTGCATGGCCGAGGACCAATCTGCGCTGAGCTATCATTAGACGGGACACAAACATGCCTCCACCCGTCGTTAGAAGACACAAGTGCTCCACTCAGTGTGAGATTGTGTTCTCTTTGTTGTGGATCTGGCAGGTTCCTGATCCAGCAGAGAAAGTAGAATTCAAACCTCTGATTATATTTAATAGATCAAACGGCGCCGCCGCCGCTGATGGTTTGAGGGGTTGACATGACAACAGATGGGAGCCGTCTGATTCCTGCTGGGCTCCTGACTCCAGCTACAAGTGAGCGTTTGAGATGGAGGGAGATGAAAGGAAAGGAGAGAGAGAGAGAGAGGGAGAGAGAGGGAGGGAGAGAGAGGGAGAGGATAGGTCTAATGAGAAACGGAGAGAAATAAAAAAGAGAAGAAGAGATCATTGGCGAGACGTCAAAAAATGTGTCATTGAATCATGAATCATTTGTTTTTTTCTGACCCAGAAATGTTCTGAAGGGTTCTTTTCTGGACCCCTCCTACTTTTTACCTCTTCATTTAGTCTGTTCCACTTTTACAGCTTCATTAAATAAATATAAGAACATCAATAAATACTGCCGATAAATTAAAATTCATAGAAGGATGTGAACTTTTATGTAGAGCTTTATGTAGAGCTCACTTTAAGAGGTTAGAATATGTGAGTTTTTACAAGAAATAACCAACTTACAAATAAAATATCAGCCATAACATGAACATCTGAAGCAGGAACATCTGAAGCAGGAACATCTGAAGCAGGAACATCTGAAGTAGGAACATCTGAAGCAGGAACATCTGAAGTAGGAACATCTGAAGCAGGAACATCTGAAGTAGGAACATCTGAAGCAGGAACATCTGAAGCAGGAACATCTGAAGTAGGAACATCTGAAGCAGGAACATCTGAAGTAGGAACATCTGAAGCAGGAACATCTGAAGTAGGAACATCTGAAGCAGGAACATCTGAAGCAGGAACATCTGAAGCAGGAACATCTGAAGCAGGAACATCTGAAGCAGGAACATCTGAAGCAGGAACATCGGGTGTTTAACCTCCAGTAGGTGTTTGATCCGTAGACAGACGTTAGTTGACGAGTATAAGAGACAGGGTGGTCTTCTTCACCTGCTGGACCATCATGAGAACTCTGAGCACGATGAGATTCCAGGTGTGAATGAAGGTGAGACGGCAGGAGGAGATGTTCAGATGTTCAGACCGTTGGGTGTAGGTGGTGGGTGGTGGCGTAGAGAGAGCCGCTCCTTCACTCCTCTCTAAACCATCTATCCTCTCTGTGCAGAATGTCTACTTTGATGTCCTCAGGAGTGTCCCTTCTTCTCACAGTGTGTGTGTGTGTGTGTGTGTGTGTGTGTGTGTGTGTGTGTGACCTATCCTCTCTCTCTCTCTCTCTCTCTCTCTCTCTCTCTCTCTCTCTCTCTCTCTCTCTCTCTCTCTCTCTCTCTCTCTCTCTCTCTCTCTCTCTCTCCGTTCCTCAGTTCCTGTCGGAGGTGGAGGCCTGGTGTAAAGTCTGCAGCGAGGGGGGGTTACCTTCTGAGATGCAGGAGCTGGAGCTCGCCATCCACCGCCACCAGAGCCTGTACGAGCAGGTGACGCAGGCCTACACGGAGGTACGGTCACCACGCGGACAATCACGTGACCCAGAGCCGCTGAGCGTCCACGACCAGCAAAAGACGGGTTTAAGCCTGAATAAAACTGAGCTTGAACCTGATGTCATCGTGTTCACGCTGTGGGCGGGGCCAGACGCTTTAAAAGGGAACTTCTAAACTGTATTATATTGTTATATTTTTCTTTACAAAAATAAGAACGGTGTTTTAAGACAGGAAAATATTTCTGATTAAAACTATTTTGTTTCTAGCCTCGTAACACGTTAGCGGTACGTTGGCGGTGCTTCACGAGAGAATCACGCGTTAAAATGGTTTAACCCGAACCAGTTTTCATGTAACGTGAAGCGATCCAGATTCATTCCTACCGGTATAAACTGGTACCGGTTCTGTTCCGTGTACTACCCCTGATGTTGGTTGTGATGTCAGAGCGGCGTGGTGCGATGATGCTCCGCCCCCATTCTGGTCTGCTGCCTGAAAAAAACTCCACACACACACACACACACACACACACACACACACACACACACGCTCACACACACACACACACACGCACACACACATACACACACACACACACACACACACATACACACACACACACACACACACACACACACACACACACACACCCAATCACACGTTCAGACGAGGCGGCTTGTTTCGGCGAGCTACAACAGAACTACTTCCTGTCAGAACACTACAGGTGAAAGGTCCGAGTCTAACGGGGAGTTTTTTTCTCTGTCTGTGCTTTCAGGTGAGCCAGGACGGCAAAGCCCTACTGGATGTCCTCCAGAGGCCTCTGAGTCCCGGGAACTCTGAATCGCTGACCGCCACCGCCAACTATTCCAAAGCGGTCGGTGAATTTTTTCTTAGTGGGGTCCAGTATGTCATAAAACTGTCCCTGTCTAGCCAACAGTCAGGTTCTAGTTAGCTAACAGTCAGGTTCTAGTTAGCTAACAGTCAGGTTCTAGTTAGCTAACAGTCAGGTTCTAGTTAACTAACAGTCGGGTTCTAGTTAACTAACAGTCAGGTTCTAGTTAGCTAACAGTCAGGTTCTAGTTAGCTAACAGTCAGGTTCTAGTTAGCTAACAGTCAGGTTCTAGTTAACTAACAGTCGGGTTCTAGTTAACTAACAGTCAGGTTCTAGTTAGCTAACAGTCAGGTTCTAGTTAGCTAACAGTCAGGTTCTAGTTAGCTAACAGTCGATTCTAGTTAACTAACAGTCGGGTTCTAGTTAACTAACAGTCAGGTTCTAGTTAGCTAACAGTCAGGTTCTAGTTAGCTAACAGTCAGGTTCTAGTTAGCTAACAGTCAGGTTCTAGTTAACTAACAGTCGGGTTCTAGTTAACTAACAGTCAGGTTCTAGTTAGCTAACAGTCAGGTTCTAGTTAACTAACAGTCGGGTTCTAGTTAACTAACAGTCAGGTTCTAGTTAGCTAACAGTCAGGTTCTAGTTAGCTAACAGTCAGGTTCTAGTTAGCTAACAGTCAGGTTCTAGTTAACTAACAGTCAGGTTCTAGTTAGCTAACAGTCAGGTTCTAGTTAGCTAACAGTCAGGTTCTAGTTAACTAACAGTCGGGTTCTAGTTAACTAACAGTCAGGTTCTAGTTAGCTAACAGTCAGGTTCTAGTTAGCTAACAGTCAGGTTCTAGTTAACTAACAGTCGGGTTCTAGTTAACTAGCAGTCAGGTTCTAGTTAGCTAACAGTCAGGTTCTAGTTAGCTAACAGTCAGGTTCTAGTTAGCTAACAGTCAGGTTCTAGTTAACTAACAGTCGGGTTCTAGTTAACTAACAGTCAGGTTCTAGTTAACTAACAGTCAGGTTCTAGTTAACTAACAGTCAGGTTCTAGTTAACTAACAGTCAGGTTCTGGTTAACTAACAGTCAGGTTCTGGTTAACTAACAGTCAGGTTCTAGTTAACTAACAGTCAGGTTCTAGTTAACTAACAGTCAGGTTCTGGTTAACTAACAGTCAGGTTCTAGTTAACTAACAGTCAGGTTCTAGTTAACTAACAGTCAGGTTCTAGTTAACTAACAGTCAGGTTCTGGTTAACTAACAGTCAGGTTCTAGTTAACTAACAGTCAGGTTCTAGTTAACTAACAGTCGGGTTCTGCTGCAGGTTCACTGCATCCTGGATGTGGTTCATGAGGTTCTCCACCATCAGCGCCGTCTTGAGAACATTTGGCAGCACCGAAAGGTCCGACTGCACCAGAGACTGCAGCTGTGTGTGTTCCAGCAAGACGTCCAGCAGGTACACACACACACACACACACACACACACACACACACACACACACACATATATACACACGCACACACACACACATACATACACACACACACACAGACACACACACACACAGACACACAAACATACACACACACACACACACACACACGTAGAGACGTGACAGCAGGTATACACACACACACACACACACACACACACACAGACACACACACACTCACACATACATACATACACACACACACAGAGACACACACACAGACACACACACACACACACATACATACATACACATACACACACACACACACACACACACACACACACACACACACGTAGAGACGTGACAGCAGGTACACACACACACACACACACACACACACACACACACACACACACACACACACACACGTACAGACGTGACAGCAGCAGATGTATGGCGGCTGAGAGGCGCCACAGTGGCAGATATTTAATGTGACCCGTTGTGGAGAAACAAACAGGCGTTTTCTTAAGATAAGGAGTTAATTACCGCGTTAATGAGGAAACAACGGGATGTTTACCGTTATTTTCTGCAGGGTCTGCTTTTTTTGGAGACTCCAAGCATGAGATGGATGATCGTGAAGACGAATGGAAAAGTTCTTTCTGTCTTCAGATATAAATGTGTCTGACTGAATCAGGAAATACCTTTAAGTGGGTTCTGGACAGATTCTGGCCCCTCAGAGGGGAAAGTTCTCCCTTTATGGTCCCTGATTTAGAAGCACCTCCGATGTAACACATCATATTAAACGCTGCAGCTCCCAGCAGAAGACGGCAAACAGGCTTGTAGCCGTGGCAGTAATGAGCTCAGCGCCGCGGCCGGCGTCACATGACCGCAGTAATGTGGTTATTGTCACAGCCAGAGTCCAAAACAAAGTGGAGCTTAACATCTAAAATAAAACCAGCCAAACTTTTCTCCTCCTCTTTACATTCCACTCGTGAGTGGACCGAGTCTCAAACACCCAGAACCACAGCGGAGCATGTAATCTCCTCTGACAGCGGGTCGTTACGGGACCAGACGGCTGTGATGTGGCGGCGTGTCCAACGCAGCACATCAACACAAACAGGCGCTCTCCTCCCAGCTGCGTGTTCTTTGTCGGATTCTGCAATGAATGAAAATCGGTGGAGCCGTTCTGCATATTTCACAGACGTGCAGACTGCGGTTCTGGAGAGGTGTCAGCAGAGATTCCAGGAGCTTTTAGAGATGTTCTGGATAAATAGGCCCCACCCCCCTGACCGTCAGCGTCACATGACACAAAGTTAAGCTCTGTTATTATGTAAACAGACTTTAACGCTACGGTAAAAGGGGGCATGGAGATCAGGGGTACCCAACCTTTTTTGGTGTCATGGACCGGTTTAGTACTGGTAGTAATCTCCTGGACCGCAGAAAGGTGGCGGCGTGAAGCGGCAAAACTTTCCATTCCTGATCAAGCTGACCTGAGATCTGCTTTAGTTCTGTGGGGGCTGGTGACTCACTACAGACATGATTCTGACTACAGACATGATTCTGACTACAGACATGATTCTGACTACAGACATGATTCTGACTACAGACATGATTCTGACTACAGACATGACATTTACTGATGGACACCCAGCCAATAATAGACAGGTGGTTTTAATGTTATGGCTGATCAGAGTATCTAGAAACTAAAAACTTTTCTTAAGATTTTTTAATGTGTATAATTGAAGCACCTTATGAACATGGACTGTTTCACTGTGTGAACCTGGACTGTTTCACTGTGTGAACCTGGACTGTTTCACTGTGTGAACCTGGACTGTTTCACTGTGTGAACCTGGACTGTTTGACTGTGTGAACCTGGACTGTTTGACTGTGTGAACATGGACTGTTTGACTGTGTGAACCTGGACTGTGCTTTGACCTTGGTGTTTTCAACATGCGGTTTGGTTTCTTTGATGTCTTTCTAACTTAAACTTGATTTCTTTGATGTCTTGACATTGATGTCTTTGATGTTTTTGTGAGACCGGTTGGCTTTGATGTCTTTCTTGCATGTTACTTCTGCGTTCTTGCACTGAGACTCTCTACGTTGCCACGGTTACAGAACAAGCTCATCAAATCAAACTGTTTCTGGACCCGACGTCGGAGTGGTTCTGATGACGCTATGATCTTCATACATGTTGTGAAACTAGAGACAAACATAAAAAGAAGAATATCCAGAGTTTTCTGACCAGCAGCTTTGGACTCAGACAAAACCAGCGTCTGGACCGACATCAACCAACGATGAACGCTCGGAACGTTTACATGCAAACGTTTCAATAAAACCCAGCAGAACGTTTACGAGAAGCGAGGAGGACGAGGAACACGGCGGGAGAAGAAGAGATCATATCGGAGGGCTATAAATGAAGTCGTCACGCTTTGGCTGCTACGAGACCCCAGACGGACATAGAGGAGCAGAACGTTGCACAGAGGATGAGAGGCGTACATAAAAAGCGAGAAAAGGAGCAAGGAGCTCAACCCGGTAGTCCATAAATCAGTGGGAACGGGTCCGTTCCGAGCAGAACCGTGGTGCTGCGGGATATATGCGGCCCCAGAGAGGAAGAGCGGGAGCGAGTGGACGAAGGCTGAGAGGGAACACATCAGCTGTGGAGGATTATTTTGGCGGTTTGATTCGGACCTTCAAACGCCGACGGAGCAGCTGCAGGCGGCGCTCCTCATTCTGCATGTTCTGACCCGCCAGTGACCTGGCTGTGGCTCCAGCTGGACCCACTGCACCTCCATGATGTCATGACGTGGGTCCTCCAGCATGATTCCAGATGATTTGTGACCGCGGCGGCGTGTTCCTGATTTATGGCCGAGCATGAGCTCCAAACCCGATCCGAAGGAGGAACGGGTTATTAGTCTGCTTCCACATTTCAGACGCAGTGTTCAGACGTGCAGCGACCAGCCATAAGACTGTAACCACTGACAGGTGGAGGTCAGGAAACCATGAATCATGGGGTTCCTACGGTTACCTGGGAGCAGGTGAAGACTTTACCCTGAAGCAGTAAAACCGGACCAGCCTGAGGATCTGAGAGACTTTCACGGTTCCTTGACCAGCACAAACCTTGATGGTCATTCAGGACAGCAGATACTGTTCCTGGTGACCTCTGACCCTGATCTGAAAGATCCTGCGTTGGACCCGACCACATCAGAACTGGACCGCTGAGAGAAAGAAGGTGATCTGGTCTGATGGATCAGGTTTTTCTGTTACATCATGTAGACGGTTATGGAGACTAGGTGGAACCAGGATGCATCATGGGAAGATGTTCTGCTGGGAGCTCTTCTCCCAGCAGAACATCTGATTTCTTCACATCACTAAACGTCAGTCTTCATTTTGTTTGAGGACCAACTAGTAGGATTTCAGTTTTATCTTCCTTCAACTTGACCTTCAATCATTCTTCATACATTCATATGAGCGTCAGCAGCTGCAGAATAATCCAGACCTGCAGCTGGACTTCATGTCGTTCTTCACGTTCCATCTGAGTATTTAGTCTCCAGCTGGTCTGCAGCCAGCGGGTCCAGACTGAGCATCAGGAGTGTTCTTCACAGTATTCAGACTCTTCACATCAACATCAGCATCAAATACTGAGAGACTCTAAACCTGTTCTACACATTTATTCTGAAGAAGCCTCTCCTGAACGACATCCCATAATAAACTTAACCATCAGCTGTTTCTTCATTACTGTGGTGTCTGTGGACAGATGAGAACTACAATCATGAGTAATCTGATACTATGTGTGAGTAATCTATTATATGTGTGAGTTATCTGTTACTATGTGTGAGTAATCTGTTACTATGAGTGAGTAATCTGTTATATGTGTGAGTTATCTGTTACTATGTGTGAGTAATCTGTTACTATGAGTGAGTAATCTGTTATATGTGTGAGTTATCTGTTACTATGTGTGAGTAATCTGTTACTATGAGTGAGTAATCTGTTATATGTGTGAGTTATCTGTTACTATGTGTGAGTAATCTGTTACTATGTATGAGTAATCTGTTATATGTGTGAGTAATCTGTTATATGTGTGAGTAATCTGTTATATGTGTGAGTAATCTATTATATGTGTGAGTAATCTGTTATATGTGTGAGTAATCTATTATATGTGTGAGTAATCTGTTATATGTGTGAGTAATCTATTATATGTGTGAGTAATCTGTTACTATGTGTGAGTAATCTGTTATATGTGTGAGTAATCTGTTATATGTGTGAGTAATCTGTTATATGTGTGAGTAATCTATTATATGTGTGAGTAATCTGTTATATGTGTGAGTAATCTATTATATGTGTGAGTAATCTGTTATATGTGTGAGTAATCTGTTATATGTGTGAGTAATCTATTATATGTGACATAACATACATAACATAACAATAACATTCATACTTTTTTCACCCTGACGTTCTCGTTGAATAACAATGATCATGAAAACAGATGAAGACAAATATTTTCCATCTTTGGTCTTCAGAGAATCTCCGGCAGACGTTCTTCTCAGATCCTGAAGGTTTCATCTCCTCCGGTCTTTAATCAGGAGCTGTGAGAGCGCGTCAGAATGAAGGAGGAGGAGCTTCGGCGGTGACCTTTGACCCTGAGTGTTTATGAACAAAGGATCTTCTGTCTCTCCTCCAGGTGATGGACTGGATCGAAAACCACGGCGAGGCGTTCCTCAGCAAACACACCGGCGTGGGGAAGTCCCTCCACCGCGCCCGCGCCCTGCAGAAGAGACACGATGACTTTGAGGATGTCGCTCAGGTGAGTCGCAGACAGGAAGCAGAAGGTGATTCTGCTTCCTGTCATCTCTCCTCCGTAATCCTCGCCCCGAACCAAAGCGTCCTGCGGCGAGGAGAGATGATCTCATGTAAATTATAATCTTCATCGTCTGGATAATCCCTCAAACAAATCCACACTCTGAAAGAATTACCCAGCATGCCTTGTCACAGCCCCCGACCTGACATCAGCCTGAAACATGACAGGTGCCTTTTATTCCCTGAAATTAAATCTTTCCCGTCATAATCTCTCATTCCCCCCAGAACAGACCGACGCCATCCCTCGTGTCCCCCCGCTGAAGTCAGGCGGCTCAGACGGGATTTAGTCTTTTTCTGAGTGGGGGTCCGACGATTTATTTACATACGTTTGTGTTGTGTCGTACGTTTGACGGTCTTTACTGGACTCAGTCCAGAACCTTTTCTTTTTTCTTTTTACACGCTGAGTAAAATGAACATGTGGTTCATTTCTATTTTTGTAATTGTCGATGTTTAAATAATGAGGAGAATATTGATTATTTAAAAAAATATGTTTTTATATAAAATACATATTTAGAATAAATGCATTTTAATTTTTCGAAAAGGATAAATTATTTATTTTTAATTTTCAAAGTATGCGTTTTAAGTTTTTTTAATATTCTTAGAAAATATGATGAAAAAATATTTATGTAAAGAATTTATGTAAAGAAAAAATGTTCTTTACTTTTAATAATAAAAGTATATTTTTATGCTTTTTTTATAATGTACAAATAAAGTTTATTTAAATTAATTTTTGTAATGTTTGATATTAAAATAATGTGTATATACATATATATATATATATATATATATATATATATGTATATATATATATATATATATATATATATACATATATATATATATATATATATATGTATATATATATATATACATATATATATATATATATATATATTTTTTTTTTTTTTTTTTTTTTATATACATATAAAAAATCTATTCATGAAATGTGGATTTTAATTTTTCAAATTGTTAAATATCTATTTTTGATTTTTAAAGAAATAGAATTTGTAGAAGTTTATGTTGAAAATATTAAAAAATAAAATTTTCTTTAACATTTTCTTTAAATGAATGTATTTATATGTTTATATCAAACATAAATATATCTTTAATTTTTAATCTTTTTTTAAATTGCTAACTGATCAATTGTTAATTTAAAAATGTTTTTTTATATTTAAATAGTTTATTTCATTCCCATTACTGAATATGTTTAAAATATTATTTGAATCTATGTTTTAAATGTGTAACTGGTGAACGTGTGTGATTGTTGGGGTACGAGAATGTTAATCCTAAACGTGACGGCGTTCTTCCAGAACACCTACACCAACGCCGACAAGCTGCTGGAGGCGGCCGAGCAGCTGGCCCAGACCGGAGAGTGCGACCCGGAAGAGATCTACAAGGCCGCCAGACATCTGGAGGTCCGAATCCAGGACTTTGTCCGGCGGGTGGAGCACAGGAAGCTGCTGCTGGACATGTCCGTCTCCTTCCACACACACACCAAGGAGGTAGGACGCACAAACGCAGAGAGGAACACGTTCTGATGCGACTGACTCGGTCTTTGGACCCAAACGCAGAACCCAGATTTGTTTTCCCCTCCGTGTGTCCAGCTGTGGTCCTGGATGGAGGAGCTGCAGAAGCAGCTGCTGGACGACGTGAGCTGTGACTCGGTGGACTCGGTTCAGACCCTGATCCAACAGTTCCAGCAGCAGCAGACGGCCACGCTGGAGGCCACGCTCAACGTGATCAAAGAGGGGGAGGAGCTTATTCAGCAGCTCAGGTAACGATCCCCGCCCCTCCATGGTGCTGATTGAGACGCAGACGGACTGGAGCGGCGGCCCGGCTCACGTTTCTCACGCCCGTTGAAACGGCGTCTCTGTTTCCATAGAGACGCGGCCATGTCGACCAATAAGACGCCCCATTGCAGTTCCATCGCCCACATCCAGGGGGTGCTGCAGCAGCTGGACGAGGCCCAGGGTCAGATGGAGGAGCTGTTCCACGAACGTAAAATCAAGCTGGACATCTTTCTCCAACTGCGCATTTTTGAGCAGTACACGATAGAGGTGAGAGGGGCGGGTCCAACAGAACCACAGAGGACCACCGATACGATGGTGGTGATCCAAAACTGTCTCCATCTTCTCATCTTCTGACCCTGCAGGTCACGGCAGAGTTGGACGCCTGGAACGAGGATCTGTCTCGTCAGCTGACCGACGCCAGCCGCTCCGGCGCCGGCAGTGGCAGCAGCAGCGGGGGAGGCGGTTCCTCCTCCTCCTCTGGCGGCGGCGGCGGCGAGGACATCGGCCTGGCGGAGCAACGGCTGAAACGGCACGCGGAGAGGAAGGCGGCCATGAACAACAT
>JBBDHG010000245.1:997500-1002500 GCA_037951165.1 Lophius americanus
GAGGTTTCTTATAGTGTTTGCTGTCAGCAGCTTTCTCTGTGGTTCTGTCTCAGCATTTCCTCATCTGTTTGGATTTGAAGGGACCGTCCGTCATTCTTCACACATACACACACATACAAATACACACAGCCACACACACAAATACACACAGACACACACACACACTTCCACCCACACACAGACCCAAACAGATGTCAGTCATGGCCTCCTACTGCAGTGTTACACAGTGTGGCCTTTTCACTGAGCAACCCCACGCCCACGCACTAGCCTTCCTCTAAATGTCAGCACCACACACACACACACACACACAGAGACACACACACACAGACACACAAACACAGAGAGAGACACACACACACAGAGACACACACATACACATAGACACACACACACAGAGACACACACACACACACAGACACACACACACACATAGACACACACACACAGAGACACACACAGCAAACACACACACACAGAGACACACACACACACGCAAACACACACACACAGAGACACACACACACACACAAACACACACACACAGAGACACACACACACACACAGACACACACACGCAAACACACACACACAGAGACACACACACGCAAACACACACACACAGAGACACACACACAAACACACACAGAGACACACACACACACAGAGACACATAGACACACATACACAAACACACACACACAGAGACACACACACAGAGACACACACACACACATAGACACACACACACACAGAGACACACACACAGAGACACACACACACACAGAGACACACAAACACACATAGACACACACACACAGAGACACACACAGAGAGAGAGAGAGACACACACACAGAGACACACACACACACACACACAGACACACACACACAGAGACACACACACAGAGACACACACACACACACACACACACACACACACACACACACACAGACGTACACACATAAACACAGAGACATACAGACGTGGTTCTAATGTTCTGCTCCTCCACACTTCCTGGTGTCCGGTGAAAGTGAAAACACGATATGGACTTTAGTCGTCTTTAAGTTTGGCTGTGATGTTTTTTCTTGTCGGGTTTATTTTCTGTGGGATTCTGAAAAACTCTGGCTTCTCATTTTTCCGCTCCTCCTCCCACATGTTGTTTTGGAATGATTCTTGTTTCAACCGCTGATGCAGGAGAACAGAACCGGGCC
Source organism: Lophius americanus (assembly GCA_037951165.1). Taxonomy (NCBI): domain Eukaryota; kingdom Metazoa; phylum Chordata; class Actinopteri; order Lophiiformes; family Lophiidae; genus Lophius; species Lophius americanus. The sequence goes on from JBBDHG010000245.1 coordinate 998,713, forward strand.
TCAGCTGTCGGTTGCACTGGTGTTTGCATTTCTTGCAATCTGTTTTTTTCACACTCAGTCCAGTTTTTGGTTTCGCTCTTCACTCGTGTTCCTCCCACGGCTCAGACGGTCCCTGATGTCAGTCACAAACAGGGTTCTGTTTAAAGGTCCAGGACCTGGACCAGGTTGTTGTCTGAACACCGCATGGCCAGATGTTGTACCTCCCCCTGTAGAGTTTCTCCTCCCACTGCAGTGATGTCATCGGGGAACCTCACTCACCCGCGTCCAGCATAAGGGTTGAGCTTTTATTATGAGAACCAGGAGATCCACAACAGGGAGGAGGTACAGCATCTGGTCCAATGGCGTTCAGATAACCAACTGGTCCTGAACACCATCAGAACCAAGGAGATCATTGTGGATTTCAGGAGAACCAGGAGGACCACTCACGCTCCTCTGCACAGAAACGCCGAGGTCGTGGATGATACCATACTCCTGGGAATCCACAACACAAAAGTTCTGACATGGTCCTTAAACATGTCCCGCCTGGTGATGGAACCTCAACAGAGACCAGGACAGGAACAAGACCTGGCACGGATCGTAAAGTCTCCTCAGAGGATTGTTGGGAAAGCGCTACCAAATCTGGAAACTGTATATGCTAATCAGCACCAGTACCGACCCGATCCACCCATGTCACGTTCTGTTTGTCCCACCCTCTATCAGGACAGAGACACAGAACCATCAGAACTCACACAACTAGACTGAGAAACAGCTTTTTCCCCCAGAGCTGAATGACACACACACCCCAATCCCCCCACCCTTAAGGCGCCGCCGACTTACCACCTCATTAAAATGTTTATTCTTTATTTACGACCTACAATTATTCACTACTGTTGTTTTTAGTAAATAGTTCTATTTGTGCTGCTCTGCCGTTGGATAGGGACTAAACTGAATTTCATTGTAGTGGATAGAGTAACAGACAAAAAAAGTTTCTTATGTCTTTTTATTGATCTATCCCCTAAAACTACGATTGGCAGTAACGAGGATAACTTGTGTAAAAATACTGTTAATATTTATCACCAGCGGGTATCATAAAATATTCTTAATTATGCGTAAAATCAGGCTCTCCGTCTCTAAATAGCAATTTCTTTCTGCTTCTGCACAAAAACCCGAAGTGGATTCAGCTGGAGTGGGCCCGGAATGTTTTTGCAGTTTCTACTGGCTCCTGGATTTGGTTGAAGGATCAGGAGTCACTCTTTATATGAAACTGTAAAACACTCTTATCGATCATGCTGCCTCCCACACACCCAGACAAAGTCCCACATTTAGATAAACTCAGCTAAGGTCCAAAGTCTAGCTAGGATTAACATGAGAATTTCTTGCAGAGGGGCGGGGCTAAGCCTTAGAGATCTAGGACAGCTGTAGGATCCTCCTGGAGGCCGGAGACCCCGAGGTAGATCCAGAACTCTCTGGAGGGATTAAAGATCTCATCTGGCTGGGATCCCCTCTGGGTTCTTGTTGATGAGCTGCAGAGTGTTGCTGGGGAGAGGGACGCCTGGAAAGCCTTTCCAGGCTGCTGCTACCTTGACCCGAAGCTGCAAAACGTCTTTCAGAAAACGGGACATGTGGTCTCTGCGGTTGCAGGCTCCGACATCGCCACTAGATGGCACTAAATCCAACGTACTGAGGCTTAAAGGAGGAGAAGAAGTTCTGTGGGAAATGTTCCCTAAAAGAACCCAGCAGCCGTCCTCCTTGTGTGCAGAAGGCTGCGGCGCCTCCTTCCGTCTGCGCTAGGGTGGTTTTCTATTTTATTATCACAGGCACATCGAGATAAGATAAGTCAGGATATTTGTTGAGGGACGGATCTGGTAGCTGGTGTGTTTTCAGCGCTGAGCCGGTCTGAATGTGTACTTTTGGATTCTGGCGGCGCTGAAAGAGTTGAAACGCTTTCATCTCACCGTTGAGACGATATAAGGTCTATAAAAAATGGCTCTTTTAAAAGGAAGCTTCCCTCCTAAGGAAGGAGAACGGCGACAAACTCATTCGCCGTGATGCTCCTGCTGATGAGTCCGTCACAATCAGGTGGAGGTGTGCGAGGAAGAGGAGATGCTGGTTGGGATTTTATCTACATATAACGGTAAAAATGCTTTAAAGCATTATTGATCCGAAGACGGTTGTGGGGTATCTAAGCAGTGCGTGCTCCTTATAAGGAAGGCGACTGGACTTCAGAAGTTTATGCTATAGAGGGTGGGGCTAGGTGTCATCAACAGCAAAGGTACATTCTGCCTACGCCAGACGACACAACATCCATCCCTCCTCCTGGTTTGTCTCCGTCTCTCCTGGTTTGTCTCCGTCTCTCCTGGTTTGTCTCCGTCTCTCCTGGTTTGTCTCTGTCTCTCCTGGTTTGTCTCCGTCTCTCCTGGTTTGTCTCCGTCTCTCCTGGTTTGTCTCCGTCTCTCACATACAGGATTCCATTATAACAGCCCAGAATAAGATTTAGTCAGACGTTCCACTGACTGTCTACCTCCTGTGTGTGTGTGTGTGTGTGTGTGTGTGTGTGTGTGTGTGTGTGTGTGTGTGTGTGTGTGTTTGTGTGTGTGGATCTGCAGACGGGTGGGAAGCTCCTACTCTTCGTAGTTTTTGGAGTTCTTCTGTTTTTCTTTCCCCTCCATCCCTCCCTCAGCGTTTACCTGCGGTCATGTGACTGATTGTAGGAGAAGGTGGTGGAGGCCTGTGGAGTTGATATTGGAAGCAGGAAAAATGAGGACCTGAGAGACTTTTGAAGGACCAGATTGTGATGTGTGGAGAACCGGGTCAGAACATCTCCAGAGCTGCAGGTCTGGTTGTGTGTTCCTGGTCTGATGGGTGTGTGTGTGATGTGATTGTTGACATCCTGACCTTCGGCCTCCTCTTCTCTTCATCGCTCGTGGAGTTTGTCTGCGCCGTGACGCCGTGTGGAACTTGTGTATCGGCCGAGGTTCTGTTTTTCGCTGCACTGAGTCAGCCGCGGTTCCGTCTGGGGTTTCTATGTTATTTAAAGCAGCATTTCTGTGGTCCACAGCGGCGGCCCACATGGCTCAACCACAGCCCTGCAGGTCAAAGGTCAAACCCCTTCTTTTAGCCGCCGCCTTCAGTTGGAGCGGAAACTGTGTTGTTGTGTCTGAGAGTGGGTCGGGCCTGGGCCACGGTTCAGGTTTCATCCCCCTCTAATGGACTTAAATGAAATCTAGCGTTAATGAAGTCAGACTTTAATTTACATGAACTTTCCAGCGGATCTTGTTTTTCTGTTTTTGCTGAGACTCAACCGTTTAAGTCTTCAGTCATGTGAATAATAAATGTTCATCGGAGTTTTCACACCTTAAGTCCTGAACCTGGACTGTTTCACTGTGTGAACCTGGACTGTTTCACTGTATGAACCTGGACTGTTTCTCTGTATGAACCTGGACTGTTTCACTGTGTGAACCTGGACTGTTTCTCTGTGTGAACCTGGACTGTTTCACTGTATGAACCTGGACTGTTTCTCTGCACATACATTAACGTTTCCCACTTCTTCCTGTTTCCTCATGTTCTTATATTTGTGTTTCATCATGTTTCACGTCTTTCTGCTTCTCTCACATCCACTCCTTTACTTCGGTGCTTTTCCTTCCGTTTGAACTCTCATGTCTGACGAGGAGATTCTGTAACGATCCGGTTTCCCATGAAGTGATTCTGATTCTTACGGCTTCAGGATCCTTTAATGTCAGGTTTGATAAACGGTGAATGCGTCACTGGTGTTACGACAGTCCGTCCAAACAAAGTCCTGCTGTGAGATA
>JBBDHG010000245.1:1012500-1022500 GCA_037951165.1 Lophius americanus
TCAAGGATCGGCTTGCGGCCCCTTCTTGTTTGCGGTGTTGATGGACAGGCTGACAGATGAGGACACGCGGGAGATCAAAGTCTCTGTGGTCTTTGATCTTGGTGGATGACATTTTGTGGGGGGCAGATTCTGCTTTGGGCACCGGTTTGGTGAGAGAGGCTTCTTCTCCTGGAGGTCGGGTCGTCACGGCAGGAATAGGCCCGTAAAAGCGATCTCGTCTGACTGAGCGTGAACACATCTGATACCAGCCGCTCCAACGCCATCAGTCCACGCCTGAGCGAAGCCCACAAACATCACGGGGCGACTGGAGGCAGGCGAATCACACTCGGATGCGTTCTGATGATCCAGTGTGTCCAAAAGCCTTTTCTCCAGACCTCATGGAACCGAAGCCCGTCGGCCCACATCTGGTGAACCACGTCACCAGCCCGGTTCATAAGACCCTCGCACAACAGGAAACATCTCCGGAATCAGTACAACCTTGTTTGGTGGAATCATGAGTCAGATCTCGTCGATGCTAGGCGGAGCTGCAGGCCGTCACGTACTGTGAAAACACCAACGCTGCTTCTTTTTTTTTGCTGTGTTAATTTGATGATCACACTTGAATAAAGTTAAATAAAATAACAGCATGAACATGAGAATCATAGCATGAAGCTATGCTAGCGCCCAGAATGAAGTTATGCAAGCACATAGCGTGACTTTATGCTAGCATCTAGGGTGAAGCTGTGCCAGCACATAGCTTGAAGCTGTGCTAGCACATAGCGTGACATTGTGGTAGTTTCTAGTGTGAAGATTTGCCAGCATGTAGCATGAAGCTGTGCTAGCACCTAACTGGAAGATGTGCTAGCACCTAGCATGAAGCTGTGCTAGCACCTAGCGTGAAGTTCTGCTAGCACCTAGCGTGAAGCTGTGCCAGCACATAGCAGGAATCTGGGCTAGCAACAACAACAGCCTTGTGTTTTAGTTTCTGTACCAAACTTCAGTTCAATACATTCAGTAGATTCAGCCTCCATTTATCAAAATATCCATTTTCCCTCCCTTTTCACTTTTTGTTTTTGAAGATGTGGAACGACCCAAACTTCCTGCATCCAAATACTTCCATTTGTTTCTGAACAGTTTTAAATATGCTGATTTATTACAGGTGAAGTCTGGGATGTGTTTATCTTCATTTATGAAGATGTTCGTGTTTCTAATATTTATCTTCTTTTCTTTCCTTTTGGTGTGTGTGTGTGAACAAACGCACACACACACTACACACACCTCTGTGAATAAAAGAACTGAAATGAACTTTTCCTGCTTTTCATTCCTTTTTCTTTTCTTTTAATTTACAACTGCTGACATCGGCGTTCCAGTGAGGAACGTAACGGGGTCACAGGTACCACCCTCCCGTGAGACGCCATCTTTTATTTACGGCGGCGGAGCGGCTGAACTTTCTAGAAAAATAAATGAACAAGAGAAAATGAGGCTGTTGGCGGCCCATCAGAGGGGGAGGAGCTCCTGAGCGTCACGCCGGTTCTGCCGCGTCGGCACGTGTGGTTTACACGTGATACTACCACTCACTATCACTGGACCGCCTCTGGTACTACCTCTGCTGACTTCTCAGAGGCAGAATCCACACAGAACCGCCCTCCTCTGCATGTGAGGCTCCTCCCTCCTGTTTGGATCATTTCATGAGACAAGCAGCAGCTGATTGCAGAACCTGTGGAGTTCTAACCTCCTGGGTTTGGCCCAGCTCCTCTTCCTCTCGTATTATGAAACTGTGAGAAGATCCGGATCCACGCCCACATGCTCCTGGTTCATCCTGCTCCTCCACCCTTCACACTATTTAAATGTGCAAACACAACACAGGGAAGATCAGGTACAGGTCTGGTTCTGAACCGACCCACCTCTGTTTGTGGTGTCAACACTGGATCCTGGATTAGGTTCCTCTTCCTCAGGCGCCAACAATCCAGACAATTGTTCCACATGAGCGACGACTTTAAGTATTTAGTTACTCTCCTGCTGTAGATATCAGTGCTGGTCTGATCATTCCTCCTCTTCTCCTCCTCTTCTCCTCCTCTCCTCCTCTTCTCCCCTTCCTCTTCGTCTTCTTCTCCTCCTCCTGTCTGCAGCTCTCTGGAGGCTGTGAGCTGACCGTCGTGCTTCACGACTTCACAGCAGGATGCAGCACGGAGATGTCCGTCAGCACCGGTGAGGAAAACACCACCCGTCAGATGGATGGATGGATGGAGGTGGATGGATGGATGGATGGATAGAGGTGGATGGATGAATGACGGATGGATGGATGAATGATGGATAAATGGATGATGGATGGATGGATGGATGATGGATGGATGGATGATGGATGGATGAGTAGAGGTGGATGGATGATGGATGGATGGATAGAAGTGGATGGATGGATGAATGATGGATGGATGAATGATGGATGGATGAATGATGGATGGATGGATGGATGATGGATGGATGGATGGATAGAGGTGGATGGATGGATAGAGGTGGATGGATGGATGGATGATGGATGGATGGATGATGAATGGATGAATGGATGGATAGAGGTGGATGGATGGATGATGGATGGATGGATAGAAGTGGATGGATGGATGATGGATGGATGGATGAATCCATCAGATCAATGAAGTTTTATTATTATATTTTAGTTTACGTTTCATTGATAAAAAATAACAGTTGTTGGTTCTGACCCGGTTCTGTGCCTGCCTCTCTCCAGGCCAGACGGTGGAGCTGCTGGAACGGCCCAGTGAGCGACCCGGTTGGTGCCTGGTCCGTACCACCGACCGCAGCCCCCCACAGGAGGGACTGGTTCCGAGCTCCGCCCTCTGCGTCTCCCACTCGCGCTCCAGTGTGGAGATGGACTGCTTCTTCGGCTCGGGCAAAGGTAGGAAGAACCGACCTGCAGAACCGCTTCACTTGGACCGCCTTTCCAAATGCAGGAAAACAAGTTCTTCTGTTTTACAACGATGAGCCATAACATTAAAACCACCGGACTAATATTGTTTAGCTCCACCAAAACATTTCTGTGATGTCACTGGGCTACCCTTCGCCCCCCATGTGACCCCGTTGGTCCCTCCTTAGAACACTTTGTTAGGTTCTAACCACTGCGGACCGGGAACATTAAACAAGACCTGCAATTCTGGGGATGTTCCGATCCGGTCGCCTAACTGTCACAATTAGTCAAAGTCACTCAGATCCTTACACTTGATCGTTTTACTACTTCTGACATCAACCAAGGACACATGTTCACTTCCTGCCTATTATAGCCCACCTGGCTCACCAGGTAACCATGGTAACCAGGTACTCAATATTAATCTGACTTCACCCGCCGGTGGTTATAATGTTATGGCTGTGCGGTGTACATAGAACTTGGGTGGTGTTTCACAAATGAGACCTTTCAGCGAAGAGTCACTTCCTGTGTGTGTGATTGGCGGCTGTGGCTCCGGTCATGAGAAGGTCGGTGGTTGGATCCCCGGGACCTGAAGTCAAAGTGTTGAAGTGTCCTTGAGCAAAACACCGAAGGCTCCCGCCGGTGTGTGAGCGGTTCTGGAACCTCACCACGTGTGTGAATGTGTGTGAATGTCGGCTAGTGCATTCAACAGTTGTTGGTTCTGCTTGGTTCTTGTTTTGGAATGAAGGAGTGATTTCTGCACACGGGCTTTAAAAGTACCACGAAGTCAAATCAACCGATTTTCAACTTCTCCGCTGGATGAAATCTTATACGTATAAAGTTTTAAACACTCCCACCTCCATGTACTTACGTGGGTCATTAACACAAAAGTCTTCATCATGTGAAGATGGTGAAAGTTCTGGAGGGGGTTATTTTAGAAGTAAAACTTCAAATGTCTATTTTACTGACTTCCTGTAAAAACCTCAGTCTCTACTGACCTCTGGTGGTCAGAAGTGAACATTACACTCTTCCTCTATCAGCCCCTCCCACACACACATTCTGTGTTCAGCCCTTATAGAAGGTCACATGACCGGCCTGGAGGCATCCATGAATAATCTTACACGATAAAGAAACAGTGTTGAACGTAAATGATGAGGTCAGGTTTTTTAATCCTTCATCTCCAGTGCTTCGATCTGAAGACGAGGATCTTCGCCTCTTTACTCGACTGTGTTTGAGCCCAGGATGACGACATCATCCAATGTCTTGTAAATCTAAATTGTGCCAGATTTTATCCTTTTTCTTTTTGCATAGCGGGCCTTGACAATCGTTTCATTTGGCGGGAAATAGTTTCAGCTTCAGAGAAGTTCAACGTTAAATAAGAGTGAGTCATCCATGAAGGGTCTAGGAGGACACGTGTAGATAACCGGTTGTCCAGCCAGTGGAACTTCCAAACGTTCCCAAATATTCCCTAGTAATGGAATGAAATCCTCTGAATGGTTTATTCCTGGTCTGTCCAGCAGGGGGCGACATATAGCTGCTGAGGGGAGGAAACGACGTTCAACCAAAACTTACTACAGGTCCAGGAAGAAAGTCCATTCATGTTTTTGTACAGTGTAGTGTGACCCTGAGGTCATGTGGGCGAGAGTCTGATGACATCACCGTTCATTGAGTCACATCCTGCTAACAGACCTGTGAGAGGATCACAACAGGCACTATGATAGTTCTGCGCCCTGTTAGGCTGAAAGGCTCGGTCCGGATGGAATCCTCTCGCAGTCTGGATCCGGCCCACAGGCTAACGGGTCTAACCGCACCAGAGCAGGCTTTTACAGAACCGGGGGCGTTTCTACGCTATTATACTACATTAGTTTACATCCAGTGTTTTTCTGCGGGCTGTTCCTTTAGTAGTCGGGCCGAGTCGTTCTGCAGTACTGAACAAAGAACCTCTTCATCCCGCTGAGCCCACAGACGATACGCAGAAGAGAAAGTTCTGCCCATCCCCCGATGTGTGTGTGTGCTTCTGTGTGCATGTCTGTGTGGGTGGGTGTGTGTGTGTGGTTGTTGTTGTTCTGAGGTGTGTGTTGTTGTTGTTCTGAGGTGTGTGTTGTTGTTGTTCTGAGGTGTGTGTGTGTGTGTGTTGTTGTTCTGAGGTGTGTGTGTGTGTTTGTGTGTGTTGTTGTTCTGAGGTGTGTGTGTGTTGTTGTTCTGAGGTGTGTGTGTGTGTGTGTGTGTGTGTGTGTTGTTGTTCTGAGGTGTGTGTGTGTGTTGTTGTTCTGAGGTGTGTGTGTGTGTGTGTGTGTGTGTGTTGTTGTTCTGAGGTGTGTGTGTGTTGTTGTTCTGAGGTGTGTGTGTGTTGTTGTTCTGAGGTGTGTGTGTGTTGTTGTTCTGAGGTGTGTGTGTGTTGTTGTTCTGAGGTGTGTGTGTGTTGTTGTTCTGAGGTGTGTGTGTGTGTGTGTGTGTGTGTGTGTGTTGTTGTTCTGAGGTGTGTGTGTGTGTGTGTGTGTGTGTGTGTGTGTTGTTGTTCTGAGGTGTGTGTGTGTGTGTGTGTGTTGTTGTTCTGAGGTGTGTGTGTGTGTTGTTGTTCTGAGGTGTGTGTGTGTGTGTGTGTGTGTGTGTGTTGTTGTTCTGAGGTGTGTGTGTGTGTTGTTGTTCTGAGGTGTGTGTGTGTGTGTGTGTGTGTGTGTGTGTGTGTTGTTGTTCTGAGGTGTGTGTGTGTGTGTGTGTTGTTGTTCTGAGGTGTGTGTGTGTGTGTGTGTTGTTGTTCTGAGGTGTGTGTGTGTGTTGTTGTTCTGAGGTGTGTGTGTGTGTGTGTGTGTGTTGTTGTTCTGAGGTGTGTGTGGATCTCTGTAGATGTTTCCTCCATGGAAGCAGATCTGATGGAAACCTGATCCAACTATTCCTTCATCATTAATCTCTTTGCTGCAGCAGTGAAGTTCTACTTCCTGCCTTTCTGGCCGCTAAACGTACGGCGTGTTTAAAGTGGGCCGCTGCAGGAGAAAGAGGTTCTGGACACTGGACAGCACCTTATCTGGGCCGAGAGCCTGAGTGTCTCCAGACCTTCAGCAGCTTCAGCAGCTTCAGACGCTTCAGACGCTTCAGCCTCCATCGTCTCACGGGGAGGAGATGTTGCTCCTTTGTTGAAGGAGTCTCCTTTTGACATGGTTGAATGCAGGCAGGAAAATCAGGTCAAACTATATCTTGAGTCGTAATAAAGATTTAATTTGCATAAACAGGCTGTACAGCAATCAGCCATAACATTATAACCAGGGACAGGCGATGGAGCTCTGCACCCATCAGTTGTTGGAAAACTTTGGCTATCTAATATAAGTAAAAAGTATATATATTTTATTTAGGCTAGTTAGCTTGTTAGCTGAGGAGCTAGCTAGAAGCCCTAAAAAGCTTACCTGCGAGGATGAATTTTGAACAATGTTTTATATTTATTGTTTTGTGTCAGAAGCTGAGGGTTGATGACACATGCTTTTACTTTGAAAATAAAACATAATAAAACACACGGGTGAGGAAGTGTAACTCTAGGAGGGCCGCTCGTACTTTATGTTCTCATCAAAGCGGAAAACTCACAACACACTGGCCAACTCAACTTCTGCTCCACTCCTTCAAAATAAGAGCATTTAACACAAACTACCAAACTACTTAATAATAGGAAATATAAAATCCCTTTCTGAGGCCAAAAACGTCAGAATTGATTCCATGTGTTTGTGTTGTTGGAAGGATTTATAACATTTGTTCTAAAAACATGTATTTGATCATAAATATCGTGACTAAATGCCTCGTTTGGTAAAAGTAAGCTTTCATTTCTGACTTTAAAAAAAAAAATCTCTTCATCCTTCCCAATTTTTGAAACTCATCAGCCGCCACTGACATGTAGCAGTGAAGTAGAGATACTCCAGTACAGTAACTGAGTATTTGTACTTTGTTCAGCCGCCTCTGTACAACTTTACGTTGTCCAGTGTTGATGTGGAATAATTTATTACAGAAAACCCGGTGAATCTCATTTCACCACTTAATGACTTTAAATCCATTCATCTTGTGTTCTAGTGCTCCTCTTTCATATTTAAAGAATAGAACCATTATTATACATTTATGTAACTTCATGTCTCGCTGCCAGAAAACAAAAATCCATGACTTCAGCAGAAAGAAGAGGAAATAGCAAATGTTAGAGTCGGCTTTCTGAAAAGTACTCCAGACAAACATTCACTATCTAACCTCTCCCTCGCTCTCTCTCTCTCTCTCTCTCTCTGTCTGACCCAAACACACTCTTACACACACACAGACGCCACACGCGGCGTTGGAACCCTGGTCAGGCCTTCACAATGATTCATAATGATATCTGTTCCTGGTACCTGAGGTGTGTCTGGGAGAGAGAGAAACTCCAAGTATGTCAGAGAAAGAGAGAGAGAGACAGAGTGTGTGTTTGTGTGTGTGTGCAAGCCCCTCCTCTGTCTGTTCCTCCTCCCACCTCATTCTCTCGCTCGCTCTCCCATGAGTCTCAGCAGTGTGGATTTGAAGCTCTCCGTGTTCGACCCAGACGCCGGACAGTCAGACAGGTGTGTGTGTGTGTGAGACAGAGAAAGAGAGAGAGGGAAAAAGAGAGAGAAGATAGGTGTGTGGACGTAGGATGAGTATGTGAAGAAGAATGCAGCAAGGCTGCCGTTGCTGTGGATGGATCCTCGCCCGCTGCTGCTACTGCTGCTACAACGGCACAGGTGGGACAAGATGTGAGCGAGAGAGAGAGAGAGAGAGAACAGGTGTGTGTGTGTGCAGGAATGACGCTGAGAACAGGTTTAGAAGAGCTGAGAAGAGCACAAACTCAGAGGAAGACCTGTTTACTTTCTACCTTTGTCTTTAAAGAAGCTTGAAACAGGAAGTGACAATCAGAGTCAAAATAAGAAGAAGTTTGTTTCTTTGTCGAAGTTGGACAGTCAGATGTTAGATTGAGCAATCTGTTCTTGCTGTGTGTGTGTATGTGTGTGTGTGTGTGTGTGCGTGTGCGTGCGTGTGTGCGTGTGCGTGTGCGTGTGTGTGTGCGTGTGTGTGTAGCAGGCTTAGACAGAGCCTCTAAACTAAATAAAAAGTTTTTATAGTGACGTCTTCATTCGTCATAGTCATTATTTTAATTTAACCATCCTGTCTGAAGAGAGGATCTTTGCTCATTTAGGATCTACAGTAGTTATCGCCGTGGTAACCGCTCTTCTTCAGGACGCATGCAGTAATCTGATACACTAATCTCAGCTACCACCAGTAGTGGGCTTTAACCGAATACTTTTACTCAAGTGCTTCAAGTAAACTTCTTTTTTTTAAATGTAAATTAGGGCTATTCTGAAAATAGGTCTAAATGTGTGATGATGAAGATGATGACGGTCATGATGATGATGGTGATGATGACGGTCATGATGATGATGGTGATTATGATGGTGATGATGATGGTGATGTTGAATAATGGTTATGATGACAATGATGATGTTGACTGATGATCATGAAGACGATGATGTTGAATGATGATGACGACGCTGATGATGTGATTGTTATGATGTTGCATAATACAGGTGATGATATTGAATGATGAAGATGATGATATCGAATGATGCTGATGATGTGATTGTGATGATGTTGAATAATACAGGTGATGATATTGACGAAGATGATGATATCGAATGATGATGACGATGATGATGATGATGATGATGTTGCTGTATAGCAGTAAAACTAACCTTTACTCCTCGGTGAGTACTTTTACTTGGTCTTGGAGTTTATCCAAGTAAAGGAACTGAGTACTTTTTACAGGACGTATCTCTGATCCAGCAGGTAGCTCCATCTTTAAAAGAAAAGTGTTCTGAAAGAGAAGAACCTCGCAGAAGTTTTAGCCCGGTTACTTTGGACCCGGCGTGTTTGTTTGAACTGAGCGTTCGGTGGTGGGTCGGTTAATCAGTAACCGGTTCTTACTAGTCAGAATTTTCTCTCCATCCACCCAAGAGACGAGGAACATTTATAGTTACTTATAACAGTCCCAACTGTTTGAATGATAAATGTTTAAGCAGCAGACAGTACCGTCGTGACGGTCCGGTCCGGTCCGGTCCGGTCCGTTGGTGAGATGAAAGAATTCTACTTCACTAAAAATTCTCATAATTACAATATATGTAATATAGATTTACCTTAACCTCCGCCAAGGAAGTTCTGTTTTCCTTTGATCCAGGCCTTTGATCCTTTGATTCCTATGACGTTCCTATGTTGTGGGAGCTGGAACTCGGTGGGCTGAACAGAGACGCTGAAGTGGAAGGCGCAGGACACGAGCGATTATGGAGTATCTGAGCGATTGTCGGTAGATTTAGAGGATGGAGATAACGCAGATATTAAAGGAGGAATCTGTTCTAAGGCGAGGGTTCTGTCGGGCCGACTCTGTACGCTGTGGCAAACATGCACCTCCCTATTCAAGAATGTGCCGTGGCCTTCATCTGTGAGGAGAGGGGAGCGGGTGGAGGAAGAGTTCGGTCCAAAGGAAGTCGTGAGGGCTTCCTCCGCCGCTGTTTGGCGTCTCCTCTCCCGCTGAATTGAATCCATGAAGTGTCAAAGGTTTCACGGGTTGGATCTTCAAGCTTTCCTTCTTTGACGGCCAGGTTTCATCATCCGGTTCCTTAGTCTTGTGCCGCTTTGTTAAAGGTTCCTCCTCTCTGTTAAGGCCAATAGTCAATCAGCTGATCACTGCACTGAATTTGAAGTGGTTTTCTGCTTTAAACCAGCGATCTGGTCTGACTCCAGTTTCAGTTTCTGAGGGCGTCCGTTCCCGGCGCTCCGTCTGCCGTTAGCTAAAGGTTAACCAGCAGCGAGGACTTTGGCCTGGCGTTGGAGATGTGACACATGTGATGGACAGGAAGTCTTTCTCTTATTCTTAACGACTTACTATATTATTAATTTATACTTATTCAAGTATATCAAACAAATAAATCAATCTATTATTCAAGCATTGAAGGGCTGAGAACAGAAGCGCTGAGCTTTCAGACCGGAAAACTATCTCTACCAGAGATGGAGGAGAGGAGCCATATGTTGTTTATGTCATAATCCTACACACACACACACACACACACACACACA
>JBBDHG010000245.1:1025000-1052500 GCA_037951165.1 Lophius americanus
AGAAGGGCTGGATCTAATCTCCTCCTGCGGTCGCCCAACCGATACAGGATACAGGAAATGCTGCAGACACAGACAGTCCTGCAGAAACTAGGTCTCATATTACCTCCAGCAAGAAGGTTGTGTTTTTACCGCCGTGTTTGTTTGTTTGTTTGTTTGTTTGTTTGTTTGTTTGTTTGTTTGTGTGTTTGTTTGTGAGGTTCGGGAAAATGGAATGAATGGATTTCCATGAAAAGTCTACCTCGTGTTCTCCTTCTCCTCCCTGTGGTCCAGACTGTGGTCGGGAGAAGGGGAGATGTTCTTGTACTTCCTCCGGGGGGGAAATCTCTTGCTTCGGGACGAAAACATTCTACGGGTCGCTATAGCAACAGGAAACATCAAAGCGGACGCTCAGGGTGGTGACGGACCCCCGAGCCCCGCTGAACACATGAAGGTCACTTTGTCAAAACTCTGTTTAGTTCCTGCCACCTTCATCGTCAAACACCTGTGCTCTATCTTCCCTCTCTGGGCCTCGCTCGACCACTCACTCACTCTCTCACTGCATGTGTGTATGTGTTTATGTTTGTGTGTGTTTTAGTTAGTCTGTGTGTGTGTGTGTGTGTGTGTGTGCATGTGTGTGTGCATGTGTGTGTGCGTGTGTGTGTGTGTGTGCGTGTGTGTGTGTGTGTGTGTGTGTGCGTGTGTGTGTGTGTGTGTGTATGTGTGTGTGTGCGTCTGTGTGTGTGTGTGTGTGGCTGTTTGTGTGTGTGTGTGTGTGGCTGTTTGTGTGTGTGTGTGTGTGTATGTGTGTGTGTGCGTCTGTGTATGTGTGGCTGTGTGTGTGTGTATGTGTGTGTGTGTGTGTGTGTGTGTGTGTGTGTGTGTGTGTGTGTGTGTGTGTGTGTGTGTGTGTGGCTGTGTGTGTGTGTGTGTGTGTGTGGCTGTGTGTGTGTGTGTGTGTGTGTGTGTATGTGTGGCTGTGTGTGTGTGCGTGTGTGTGTGTGTGTGTGCGTGTGTGTGTGTGTGTGCGTGTGTGTGTATGTGTGTGTGTGCGTCTGTGTGTGTGTGTACGTGTGTATGTGTGTGTGTGTGTGGCTGTGTGTGTGTATGTGTGTGTGTGCGTCTGTGTGTGTGTGTACGTGTGTATGTGTGTGTGTGTGTGGCTGTGTGTGTGTATGTGTGTGTGTGCGTCTGTGTGTGTGTGTACGTGTGTATGTGTGTGTGTGTGTGGCTGTGTGTGTGTATGTGTGTGTGTGTGGCTGTGGATCTGTGGATTATAACAGTAGACAGTCTGTCTTTCTCTCAGTTGCAGAACAAAAGTTTTCTTGTCAGCTCTCACCTGAAGTTGGCCGCTGGTTTGACACTCCTCTATCACACACACACACACACACAGACACACACACACACACACACACACGCACACACGCACACACACACATACACACACACAGCCACACACACACCGTCTCACACACACACACCCACACACACACACACAGCCACACACACACCGTCTCACACTCACACACACCCACACACACACACACACACACACAACCACACTAGTGCCGTCTAGACCTCCTACTACTGTGTGTGTGTGTGTGTGTGTGTGTGTGTGTGTGTGTGTGTGTGTGTGTGTGTGTGTGTGTGTATGTGTGTGTGTGTGTGTGTGTGTGTGTGTGTGTGTGTGTGTGTGTGAGTTTGCGTCAGAGTCCATGATGAGTTTCTGTGTTCAGGATCCACCTGCTGTGGTCCTCTTGCTGGTTCTGCTTAGAGCAAACATGAGCAGGTGAGGAGGTGACCTCTGACCTTTCTCCCTCAAGAACACGTCTTGATTCTCTCAGCTGTGAAGTGAAAACCAACGGAGAGGCGGATCTGTTGTTTCTGCCTCCTCACACAAACGCAGCTACTGCCGTCATGAAACTACGAGTTACACCTTCACCCATCAGCAAAATAAAAGCATCGGTGCTCACTTCCTGTTAGACAAACAAAGGGCATGGAGCCGGTCCACAGCGCCGGACCACAACAGCACAAAGACTCCAGGGCAGAAGTCCAACCAGTAACATGCATTAATGGGAGGTGGAGTCAAAGGAAAGGAGAGAGTAGCACAGTGCATGATGGGAAATCTGCTAGCTTTCTAAACCTACTGCAGCAGCGCTAAGAGCTAGCTTAGATGACGCTTAAGTATGAGCAGCATCAAGAAGGAAAGTTTTAATTCTTCTCTTCGGCGTAGAGAGGAGAGAAAGACCGCCTACTGGGAGGAGACCCAAACCTGAAGGTCCTGGTTCTGATTGCACTTCTGGAGGATCTTTAAACCCACAGAACATCCACAAACATGATAGTCAGGGTTTTTGTTATTGAGGACAAAGAATTCCTTTTATTCACACGAAGAAATCCATCAAATAAATATTCATGAGACGAGACGTTTCTTTTATTGTAATTATTATAACATCTACTTTGAATTCGATTAAACGGCGTTGTTTGTATTCCACGTATTTTTGCGGATTGGGTGCGGTTAGAAAAGTAAAGTATGAACGGACCGGTTCTGTTAGGGAAGGTTTTCACTAAACTGTGAAACAATGTGGCGGCGCTGAAGATAAAACGCCGACTTTTGGGTTTTTTTCAAACTGTGTCTGTTTAATAAAAATGTTCCTGCATCGCAAACATTCTTCAAATGAACATTGATAAAAACATTTGTTGGAGACTTTGTGACAAACAGAACCAGCCGTCAGGACCGGACCTGTAAAAACTAGAATATGGTTTTTTAAATGTTTTAATTATTATTATTATTATTATTTCTATTCATATAATATACCATTATAAACAATTATAACTTAATATATTCATAGAATATAAGAGAATAATAATTCATGACGTTATGGACGCACCTCCTTCCTCCTTTATGTAAAGGAGGTCGCTGACCTCATCTCACATCGATGATGTCAGACTCCGAGTGGAAAAAGTTCTTATCTGCTGATTTAACGTGACCGTGAATGAAAAAACGCTGAACAGAACATTCCCTGTCCGAGAGGAAAACCTGGAGCAGAGACACGTTCCTGTTCTGCCTCTGTGAGCAGACGGAGAGACTTTAGCTTCTCAACCCTGAGCAGCAGGTCCAGCCCCTCTTTGGAGTCTGGACACTGGTGGTGGTGGAGGCTGATGAGTCTGCTGGGGAGGATGTAGTGATGAAGTTAAGGAAGCTTAAGGGAATGGAGAGAATCGTGTTGTGGAGGATGTTGTGCCTACTTTTGGATCGTTGCGATACGATCAGCTGATCGGAACACCTGACCCCTCAGGTGCCAAACCTCCGACAAAGACAGCAGGAAGTGAGTTGGGTTCATACCTGCTCAGGTATGAACAGCTGAATCCTGATTCTCTATAAACGCCGATAAAGCCTCCAGAGTTATCTGTCTTATGTTTTGAATCCGTCCACCCGTTTAAATACAGGCGTAAACTCAGGTGAAATATGGCGGTGGTGGCGGCCGATGACTCGGCTGAGGTAGTGAGTTGGATTGTTGCCACAGAAAACTGAATGGATATTCAAAGAGTCGAGATGATGGCCGACGACGAAGGCGTGTCTCTGAGTTTGCGAAAATCTCGCTGAGCAGGAAGTGAAGACTGAACATGTGAAATTTTTTAGGAGATCCCGATCTCACGATCACCAGATCCCGACTCGTGTGAGCGACATCATCTGTTGTGACGACGTCCGATTCCAGCTTTGGTTTCTAAACGTGATCTCGACCCGATTGCTTTCAGAGAACTATCCAGTCGGCAGTTCTGATGGGAAGACGGAGTCGGTGGCGAACCTCCAGCCTCAGCCGTCGCTCAGCTCGCTGCAGTCCAGCTCTCCCGGTCCAAAACGTTCTGGAAACACTCTGAGGAAGTGGCTGACCAGTCCGGTCCGCCGCCTCAGCCAGGGCAGCTCCATCAAGAAGCTCCCCAACAGCAAGCAGAAGAAGACGGGTCCGTAGACGCAGCGACACCACAAATAAAAACAAACTCTGAGAACTGATCAATGTGTAAAATAACTGATTATTTTATTTTACATATTATCATTACTATGGTGTATATGTGTGTATTAATGCATATTACTCATATTTATATTCATTGATTGAGTGATTTTTCTTTTTGTTGTTTTAAATGAATAACTAAGTGAGGTCCAAACTACGGCTCTGGTTGATTGACAGGTCCAGGAACAGGAAGAGAAGAAAGCAGGAAGAGCATCGACCTGGAACAGCCTGACCTCTGCCAGCAGGATGACATCATCGACGAGGTAAGCGGTGGAATGCTGGCTATGAATGTTGTCTCATACCTTCTAGTAGCTTATTAAGCAAACGGATCCTCCATAACATTACAACCACTGACTGGTGAAGTGAAAATAACAGTTACCATGGTTACCTGTCAGTGGGTGGGGTATAGTATCTGGTTACCATGGTTACCTGTCAGTGGGTGGGGTATATTATCTGGTTACCATGGTTACCTGTCAGTGGGTGGGGTACGTTATCTGGTTACCATGGTTACCTGTCAGTGGGTGGGGTATATTATCTGGTTACCATGGTTACCTGTCAGTGGGTGGGGTACGTTATCTGGTTACCATGGTTACCTGTCAGTGGGTGGGGTATATTATCTGGTTACCATGGTTACCTGTCAGTGGGGGTGATACTTTAGGCAACAGGTGAAGATTCTGTCCTGAAGTTGATGTTGGAAGCAGAAAAAATGGCGCAGTCGTAGAGACTTTGACAAGGACCAGATTGAGTCAAGAACTGCAGGTCTAGCGGGGTGTTCCTTGTCTTCAGTGGTCAGAACCTAACAAAGTGGTCTGGGGAAGGTCAGCTGGTGAACAGGACACACAGTGACATCACAGAGCTGTTATGGCAGAAACATGCGGACAGACACCACATTAGACAGGTGGTTATAAAGTTATGGCTGATCATTAGTCTTAATTCTTTCCACTGTTAACAGTTAATGATCAGCTTTATTTAAATGACTCACAGAT
Organism: Lophius americanus; assembly: GCA_037951165.1. NCBI lineage: Eukaryota > Metazoa > Chordata > Actinopteri > Lophiiformes > Lophiidae > Lophius > Lophius americanus. Next base: position 1,029,973 of record JBBDHG010000245.1, read on the forward strand.
AGATGGAATAGAATATCATTTATTACGATGATGTCATATCAAAACGCTGCCGTGTTTTTTTTACTGCAGTCCCACGAACCATGAAACTATTAAAGTGTAAACAAAAGCAGAAAGAATGATGTAATGAGATTAAATGATAGAATCATGTAAAGATAGAATCATGTAAAGATAGAATCATGTAGAGATAGAATCATGTAAAGATAGAATCATGTAAAGATAGAATCATGTAAAGATAGAATCATGTAAAGATAGAATCATGTAATGATAGAATCATGTAAAGATAGAATCATGTAATGATAGAATCATGTAAAGATAGAATCATGTAATGATAGAATCATGTAAAGATAGAATCATGTAAAGATAGAATCATGTAAAGATAGAATCATGTAAAGATAGAATCATGTAAAGATAGAATCATGTAAAGATAGAATCATGTAATGATAGAATCGTGTAAAGATAGAATCGTGTAAAGATAGAATCGTGTAAAGATAGAATCATGTAGAGATAGAATCATGTAAAGATAGAATCATGTAAAGATAGAATCATGTAAAGATAGAATCATGTAAAGATAGAATCATGTAAAGATAGAATCGTGTAAAGATAGAATTGTGTAAAGATAGAATCGTGTAAAGATAGAATCGTGTAAAGATAGAATCGTGTAAAGATAGAATCGTGTAAAGATAGAATCGTGTAAAGATAGAATCGTGTAAAGATAGAATCGTGTAAAGATAGAATCGTGTAATGATAGAATCGTGTAAAGATAGAATCGTGTAAAGATAGAATCGTGTAAAGATAGAATCGTGTAAAGATAGAATCGTGTAAAGATAGAATCGTGTAAAGATAGAATCGTGTAAAGATAGAATCGTGTAAAGATAGAATCGTGTAAAGATAGAATCGTGTAAAGATAGAATCGTGTAAAGATAGAATCGTGTAAAGATAGAATCGTGTAAAGATAGAATCGTGTAAAGATAGAATCATGTAAAGATAGAATCATGTAAAGATAGAATCATGTAGAGATAGAATCATGTAAAGATAGAATCGTGTAAAGATAGAATCGTGTAAAGATAGAATCATGTAAAGATAGAATCATGTAAAGATAGAATCATGTAATGATAGAATCATGTAAAGATAGAATCATGTAAAGATAGAATCGTGTAAAGATAGAATCGTGTAAAGATAGAATCATGTAAAGATAGAATCATGTAAAGATAGAATCATGTAAAGATAGAATCATGTAAAGATAGAATCATGTAATGATAGAATCGTGTAAAGATAGAATCGTGTAAAGATAGAATCGTGTAAAGATAGAATCGTGTAGAGATAGAATCATGTAAAGATAGAATCATGTAAAGATAGAATCATGTAAAGATAGAATCATGTAAAGATAGAATCATGTAAAGATAGAATCATGTAAAGATAGAATCGTGTAATGATAGAATCGTGTAAAGATAGAATCGTGTAAAGATAGAATCGTGTAAAGATAGAATCGTGTAAAGATAGAATCGTGTAAAGATAGAATCGTGTAGAGATAGAATCATGTAAAGATAGAATCATGTAAAGATAGAATCATGTAAAGATAGAATCGTGTAAAGATAGAATCGTGTAAAGATAGAATCGTGTAAAGATAGAATCGTGTAAAGATAGAATTGTGTAAAGATAGAATCGTGTAAAGATAGAATCGTGTAAAGATAGAATCGTGTAAAGATAGAATCGTGTAAAGATAGAATCGTGTAATGATAGAATCGTGTAAAGATAGAATCGTGTAAAGATAGAATCGTGTAAAGATAGAATCGTGTAAAGATAGAATCGTGTAAAGATAGAATCGTGTAAAGATAGAATCGTGTAAAGATAGAATCGTGTAAAGATAGAATCGTGTAAAGATAGAATCATGTAAAGATAGAATCGTGTAAAGATAGAATCGTGTAAAGATAGAATCGTGTAAAGATAGAATCATGTAAAGATAGAATCATGTAAAGATAGAATCATGTAAAGATAGAATCGTGTAAAGATAGAATCGTGTAATGATAGAATCGTGTAAAGATAGAATCGTGTAAAGATAGAATCGTGTAAAGATAGAATCGTGTAAAGATAGAATCGTGTAAAGATAGAATCATGTAAAGATAGAATCGTGTAAAGATAGAATCGTGTAAAGATAGAATCATGTAAAGATAGAATCGTGTAAAGATAGAATCATGTAAAGATAGAATCATGTAAAGATAGAATCATGTAGAGATAGAATCATGTAAAGATAGAATCATGTAAAGATAGAATCATGTAAAGATAGAATCATGTAAAGATAGAATCATGTAAAGATAGAATCATGTAAAGATAGAATCGTGTAAAGATAGAATCATGTAAAGATAGAATCATGTAAAGATAGAATCGTGTAAAGATAGAATCGTGTAAAGATAGAATCATGTAAAGATAGAATCATGTAAAGATAGAATCGTGTAAAGATAGAATCATGTAAAGATAGAATCATGTAAAGATAGAATCATGTAAAGATAGAATCATGTAAAGATAGAATCGTGTAAAGATAGAATCATGTATCTGGATGTAAGTCTGTTGAATAAGTTCTTCTCACCAGGGTTTGATTGTAGGAATAAAATGAATGTGTTTGCTGAGAAGACTTGTTTGTCTCCCTCAGAGAGTCCTCTGTAAGGACGGTAGCCTACTCGCCAAGACGCCCTCTGGGATGCAGAGCGGCGGCGAGGAGGAGCAGGACGAGGAGGCTCCCACCCCCCTGCCCCCCCGCATGGAGATCATAGACCCCTCAGCTCAGGACGACAAGGTGAGAGAGGAGGAGAGTTTTCTGACAACCTGTCTGTTTCTGCCGACGTCAGCAAAACTTTTCAAAACAGCTTCTGTCTCCATTCCTATGGATGAACTTTTATCTTCTTTACTCTAGTTGTGATATTATTTACATACGATCCTGATGTCACGATTATGAAATCCTGACGTCACGATTATGAGATCCTGATGTCACGATTATGAGATCCTGATGTCACGATTATGAGATCCTGATGTCACGATTATGAGATCCTGACGTCACGATTATGAGATCCTGACGTCACGATTATGAGATCCTGATGTCACGATTATGAGATCCTGATGTCACGATTATGAGATCCTGATGTCACGATTATGAGATCCTGACGTCGCGATTATGAGATCCTGACGTCGCGATTATGAGATCCTGATGTCACGATTATGAGATCCTGATGTCACGATTATGAGATCCTGATGTCACGATTATGAGATCCTGACGTCGCGATTATGAGATCCTGACGTCACGATTATGAGATCCTGATGTCACGATTATGAGATCCTGATGTCACGATTATAAGATCCTGATGTCACGATTACGAGGTGCATGCCTTATGACCAGATAATCTTGACCACGTGATTACTAAATTCTGACCTCATGATCCTTTAATCCTGACCTCATGATCCTTTAATCCTTGATTTCCTCACTGTAACTCTTCTTTCTTTCCTCCTCTTCCTCCCTGCTCTCTGCTTATCCTCCTAACACCTGGCTCCTCTCGCACCGCCTCCTCCTCTTCTTCTCTCAGTCTTCATCCTTGCTAACATCTCTGCAGTCATCAGCAGAGGGGCCCAGCGCTGCAGAGCTGGTTAGCGCCATAGAGAAACTGGTTAAAACCAAGATGGTGAGTGTGTGTGTGTGTGTGTGTGTGTGTGTGCGTGTGCGTGCTTGTGTGTGACTGCGTGCGTTTCTATATATGTACACTGTAAATAACCAGAAACACATGATTAGCCTGGAGGGTGGAGCTCCAGCATCATGTGTGGATCATCTCATCTAATGAATACATCAGATCATGTGGACAGCTGTGTCCTCATGTCCTGTGTTTGTGGGACATCCTGTCCTGTGTTTGTGGGACATCCTGTCCTGTGTTTGCGGGACATCCTGTCCTGTGTTTGTGGGACATCCTGTCCTGTGTTTGCGGGACATCCTGTCCTGTGTTTGTGGGACATCATGTCCTGTGTTTGTGGGACATCCTGTCCTGTGTTTGCGGGACATCCTGTCCTGTGTTTGTGGGACATCATGTCCTGTGTTTGCGGGACATCATGTCCTGTGTTTGTAGTGTCCTCATGTCCTGTGTTTGTGGGACATCCTGTCCTGTGTTTGTGGGACATCCTGTCTTGTGTTTGTGGGACATCATGTCCTGTGTTTGTGGGACATCCTGTCCTGTGTTTGTGGGACATCCTGTCCTGTGTTTGCGGGACATCCTGTCCTGTGTTTGTGGGACATCATGTCCTGTGTTTGCGGGACATCATGTCCTGTGTTTGTAGTGTCCTCATGTCCTGTGTTTGTGGGACATCCTGTCCTGTGTTTGTGGGACATCCTGTCTTGTGTTTGTGGGACCGTCTGGACAGAATCAAAATCTGGGCCGATTCAATAAAAGTCTGTAAATAAGACGATGAGAAGTGATGATCTCTTGATAAGAGCAGAACCTTCCTGGGTGTCCTCGCGTCTTTTATGTCCCTGCTGTGGTGAACGATAAGGTTCGCTCTAGTGTCTCTGACATAACAAAGTCGCTCTAGTGTCCCTGTCATAACGACGTCGCTCTAGTGTCCCTGTCATAACGACGTCGCTCTAGTGTCCCTGTCATAACGACGTCGCTCTAGTGTCCCTGTCATAACGACGTCGCTCTAGTGTCCCTGTCATAATGATGTCGCTCTAGTGTCCCTGTCATAACGACGTCGCTGTAGTGTCCCTGTCATAACTACGTTGCTCTAGTGTCCCTGTCATAACGACGTCGCTCTAGTGTCCCTGTCATAACGACGTCGCTCTAGTGTCCCTGTCATAACGACGTCGCTCTAGTGTCCCTGTCATAACGACGTCGCTCTAGTGTCCTTGACATAAGGACGTCGCTCTAGTGTCCCTCTCATAACGACGTCGCTCTAGTGTCCCTGACATAATGACGTCGCTCTAGTGTCCCTGTCATAACGACGTTGCTCTAGTGTCCCTGTCATAACGACGTTGCTCTAGTGTCCCTGTCATAACGACGTCGCTGTAGTGTCCCTGTCATAAATACGTCGCTGTAGTGTCCCTGACATAACGACGTCGCTCTAGTGTCCCTGACATAACGACGTCGCTGTAGTGTCCCTGTCATAACGACGTCGCTCTAGTGTCCCTGACATAATGACGTCACTCTAGTGTCCCTGACATAACGACGTCGCTCTAGTGTCCTTGACATAACGACGTCGCTCTAGTGTCCCTGACATAACGACGTCGCTCTAGTGTCCCTGTCATAACGACGTCGCTCTAGTGTCCCTGACATAACAATGTCGCTCTAGTGCCTCTCTGATGTGATGAGTACCTGCAGAGCTCTCTTAGTGACCAAAAGGGGGGCACACAGCCGGGGGCAGGTGTTCTTAATGTTATGGCTCATTGTAGAGAGGGTATAGAATGTCTTTATAAGATCTTTATGTACGACATGAACCCACCTCTATCTTCTCTCCTCAGACTCTGGAACCAGGAGCGTACCCCGGCTTCTCCCCCCTCTCTCCACCGGAGCAGACCCCCCCCGCCCCACGGAACCCTGAGGTGGAGCAGAGGGCCAAGGCCATGAGAGGGCGGATGTGAGTCCCTCTTCATTGTGTCTTCTTCACCCTAGCGTGGATGCAGAGGATGAAGGTGTCGGTTCTGTCTTCTTTTCAGGTTTGTTCTGAATGAGCTGATCCAGACGGAGAAGGATTACGTCAAAGACCTGGGCCTCGTGGTGGAGGTGAGTTCTCCCGGACCGTCAGGAGGCAACGTGGTCCCATGTCGTCTCTCCGTGACTAACTGAGCTGACCTTTGACCCCTCTGCGACCCCACAGGGCTTCATGAAGAGGATCGAGGATAGGGGAGTCCCCGACGACATGAAAGGCAAAGACAAGATCGTCTTCGGAAACATCCACCAGATCTACGACTGGCACCGAGAGTAAGTTCACCGCCGTGGCCTCAAGGTGGAGATGAAGGGCGCTGAGAAGGTTTGAGTTCTGACTGAAACCACCGCTCCACCATTGTTCCCAGGTTCTTTGTGGGAGAGCTGGAGAAATGCCTGGAAGACCATGAACTCCTGCCTGAGCTCTTCATCAAACACGTAAGAAGAGCACGATGTGATGATGATGATGATGATGATGATGATGACGATGATGTGTCTGAGCTGCAAAGATCTAACCTGCTGTGATCCTGCAGGAGAGGAGGCTCCACATGTACGTGATTTACTGTCAGAATAAACCCAAGTCCGAGTACATCGTCGCGGAATACGACACGTTCTTTGACGTAAGTGATGTTTCGACTCATCGAGTGACCTTTGACCCTCCTGACCCTGAGATGACAGAGACTGAGTCATCGTGTTTATTTGTTGTTCTGATGTTTGTCCTTCAGGGACTCCAGCAGGAAATCCAGTCCAGGTTGACCATCAGTGACTTCCTCATCAAACCGATCCAGAGGATCACCAAATACCAGCTGCTGCTGAAGGTACCGTACGCAAGCTTTTATGTCCTTTCTTTTTCTTCCTCTCTAGTTCCTTTATATCTGGACGACTCTTCTGCTAGTAAGGACGTGAAATGGGTGTTAAATTTAATTTGGTCATAATTTTTTTTCTTTGGTGACTTTGTGACATGTAACATGTCTTTGATGTCTTTGATGTCTTTAATGTCTTTAATGACCTTAATCTCTTCGATGACTTTGACATGTAACATGTCTTTGATGTCTTTAATTTCTTTAATGACCTTAATCTCTTCGATGACTTTGACATGTAACATGTCTTTGATGTCTTTAATGTCTTTAATGTCTTTAATGACTTTAATGACTTTAATGTGTTTGATGATTTTTCTGACATGTAACATGACTTTGATGTCTTTGACACCTACCTTGATATCTTTGATGACTTTGTGACATGTAAAATGTCCTTAATGACTTTAATGTCTTTGACATGTTCTTAAATGTCTTTGGCATAACTTAATGACTTTGATGACTTTTTGACATGTAACATGACTTTGATCTCTTGGGTGTCTTTGATGTCTTTGACACCTACCTTGATTTATTTGGTGACTTTGAAGTCTTTGAAATGACTTGATTACTTTTATGTCTTCAGAGATTCTCTCTTTGTTCTTTTCAATGATCACAAACACTGTTTCACAAACTGGTACCGGACCAGAGGTCCGAGTGGTCCGGATGAAGCAGCGTGTTCTGACGTGCTGTAAAAAGTATGAGTGAATACAAAGTAAAAAAGGTTCTGGGAGAAAGTTCTGCCCTCTCCGACCCACAGAACAACTGTAGTTATAAATATATATATATATATATATATATATATATTTATATATATATATATATATTCATTAAATATATATATATATATATATTTATATATTTATTATATATAATGAATGATGGTCTCTGTGATCATGTGACTAATTTGTTTGTGAGTGTTTTTTTGCCCATAGAACTTGTTTTTGGACCGGCAGTCAAAGGACACACTGTGTCTCTCTGACGGCGCCGTCAGGTGACTTTGGGTCGACAGTAGTCGTAGTGTAGCAGTGAGATGTTCTGCCTTCTAACGCTGTGGTTCTGCTTGGTCACGGTTCTCCGCAGGACTTCCTGAAGTACAGCACCAAAGCCGGCATAGACTGCCAGTCCATCGAGGTACGAAGACTCCGGCGCTCAATCGGGGTGTTACATCACTTCCTGTCAGATTCTCAATCTCTCTCCCTCTCTCTCTCTCTCTCTCTCTCTCTGTCCCTCTCTCCCTCTTCTCCCTCTCTCCTCTCTCTCTCTCTCTCTCTCTCGCTCTCTCTCTCTCTCTCTCTCTCTCTCTCTCTCTCTCTCTCTCTGTCTCTGTCTCTGTCTCTCTCTCTCTCTCTCTCTCTCTCCCTCTTTTCCCTCTCTCTCTCTCTCTCTCTCTCCCTCTTTCCCTCTCTCTCTCTCTCTCTCTCTCTGTCTCTGTCTCTGTCTCTCTCCCTCTCTCTCTCTCTCTCTCTCTCTCCCTCTTTCCCTCTCTCTCTCTCTCTCTCTCGCTCTCTCTCTCTCTCTCTCTCTCCCTCTCTCTCTCTCTCTCTCTCTCTGTCTCTGTTCTCTGTCTCTCTCCCTCTCTCTCTCTCTCTCTCTCTCTCTCTCTCTCGCTCTCTCTCTCTCTCTCTCTCTCGCCCTCTCTCTCTCTCTCTCTCTCTCTCTCTCTCTCTCTCTCTCTCTCTCTCTCTCTCTCGCAGAAAGCCGTAGATTTGATGTCTCAGGTCCCGAAACTTTGCAACGACATGATGAATCTAGGTCGGCTGCAGGGATACGAGGTACGTTCATCCTCCGCCTGTTTGTCGACGCCAAACGCCAGATCGCGCTGACAGATCCGCTCGCCCCGCAGGGTAAACTCACCTCTCAGGGCAGACTGCTGCAGCAGGAGACCTTCTTCGTGACGGAGCAGGACGCCGGCGTCCTGTCCCGCTCCAAAGAGCGACGGGTTTTCCTCTTCGAGCACATCGTCATCTTCAGCGAGCTGCTGAGGAAAGGATCGTCCACGCCCGGGTACCAGTTCAAAAAGAGCATCAAGGTAGGCTCTCATATAAGCCCCGCCCCTTTTACTGTATTTATTACATAGCCTTTAAATACCGTAGAACAATCGTGACTGACAGGTCTGTACAGTTTCTGAATGACGATCTGACCCGACCCGGTTCTGCTCTGCTCCCGTCCCTCACAGCTGTCCTATCTGGGTCTGGAGGACAGCTCGGACAACGACCCCTGTAAGTTCGTCTTGTCGTGCCACGGCTCCTCGGAGCGTTTCACGCTGCAGGCCGCCAACGTCGACATCAAGCAGGTCTGGGTCTCACACATCCAGAAGGAACTGGTGGCTCAGAACAATTTTGTGTCCGGTGAGGAATCAGACCATCTGCCGCTCTGAAGTCTGACGCATCTTCTCCTCCGGGACCGGACCCGGTGGACCTGATCATCTCTCTGTGGTTGCAGGCCTGGTGTGTCCCATCGAGTACCAGAAGGAGAAGAGCGGCGGCTCCACGCTGACCCGAAACCACTCGTCCTCGGGGAACCGACCCACTTTGTCCTCTCATAGCCGTCCGTCCTCGGCGGTCAGCCTCGGCGACAAGGAGACAGAGAGGGGGAGGAGCCAGATGAAGGTGTCCACATCTAATGGTGGTTCGTCGTGTTTTGACTCCAGGGTGAGTTCCTCGAACGGTTCTTGCTGCCAATCACTGTCGAGGTGGGATTCATCAAAAGTCTTTAGTCTCTGTTTCGGGTCGGGTGAAGCATTAAGGAACCTGAACCGTAAAACCGGGGCGAGATGATCTCAATTCCACTCAAAAATAAAAATCAGGGGTTCTGATTTGAGCCAGAACCAGCCAGAACCTGTAAAGTCTCTCTAGAATCAGATCTTTGATGCCCTGAAGAGACTTTTCACCCATGTCGGTGTCTCTTCCTCCTCCTCCTTGATCCTGACCTCCTTGTGCTCCACCTCCTCAGGTTTGGGTCGGCTGTAATGGCATCGCTGCCAACAGAACTGTTACCCAACAGTCATAGACCCACCATAACCCTCCTCCTCCTCTCTCCCTCCCCCACCTCCATCTGTTCTCCGGTCTCCTCCTCCTCTCTCCCTCCTCCACCTCCATCTGTTCTCCGGTCTCCTCCTCCTCTCTGTGTCCTCTCCTCCATCCTTTCCTCTCTTCCTCAGGACAGTGACGGCGGCTGTAACGGCGTCTCCTCCACCATGTTGGTCACTCAGGACTACTCTGCGCTCAAGGAGAACGAGATCTGCGTCAGTCAAGGCGAGAAGGTCCAGATCCTGGCAACCAATCAGCAGAACATGTACCTCGTTTACCGGCCCGCCAACATCCAGTCGCCTGCCGCCGAGGGCTGGGTGCCGGGACACGTTCTGTGCCCGGTCAAAAAGTCCATCAGAGACTCTTCTTCAACTTCCTCCTTCTCGACGGCGGTGGCTGATGCCAACAACATCAAGTAAGTCCCGCCCCCCCAAAACCCAAACAACCAATCAGCACTTAACCCGCAGAGAGCCGAGCTTCTCTCTGGGCCCAAAATGAAGCTACTCAGACGGGATGACAGAAATGTGGAAACAAAGACCCGTCGACCCGTCGACCCGTTTTAGGTTTTAAAACCTCCTCCTCTTATAGACACCTCCCTCCCCCACCTCCTCCTTTCCTCCCCCCTTTAAGACAGAACTATTGGACCTCACAGGAGACTCAAAGTCCTCCGAGGTGAACGGTACCGAACTGTTCTCTTTACTTCTGAAGTTTGATTTCTGAGCCATTGTCACTTGGCTCTGTGGCAACTACTCACACACACACACACACACACACACACACACACACACACACACACACACGCACACACACACACACGCACACACACACGGTTCTCAGAACATGTCTGGATAGAGAATCCTGCATCTTGTAGCTGCCCCTCTGACCCACACAGGGACCGTGTGGAGCAAAGACCGGACTCTTATTTCCGTTCCTAACACCCTGGGTTTGTTTTTTTTTTGTCTGTGTATTTTTTCTTTTTTTTCTTTTTGTTCTGGTAAAGAAAAAAAGTCACCTGTGGCGTTCAGGTGTTCCGGTTCTCCGCAGTGGAGAAGATTGATTCTGTTGTCTGTGGCAATCTAAACGGAGAAGATTTCTGTTTCTTCCTCTGGTTGTTGTTTTCTCTGCCTTGTTAATTATTATTTTATTGACAGAATTGTTTTGTTTTGTTTTTCTTTTCTTTATCCTGTCAGCAGTTCACTGTACAAAGCCCATTTTTATCAGAACATTCCTGTTTTAAAAGAAGAAAACTCCTTTTTGCACTATTTAAGAAGATAAGAATCTGAATGGAGTCCGGATGTGCAATATTGTTGCATCGAGCGGCGGCGCCCGGCGCCCGGCGTCCGGCGCCGCGCTGTCGGTAGACGATGATGACGATGATGATTTTAAATGTATTTTAAAAGATGTAAAAATAAAGCCTTTTTGGACGTGAGCATGAGTTAGAAGACGTGGTGTGAAGGTGAAGATGATTCCTTCTGCCTTAGGCTGGAGATGATTTGTAGTTTTTAAGATTTGTAAATAAACTACGAGGCCAAATGTGAACCTGAGCGTCCAGAAGTTTCTGTGTCCAGATGTTTCTGTTTAAGTACGGAAGCTGAGGCGGACGCAAGGAACTTATCTACTGAATATCTGTTATCACGAGAAAACAAAAGGTTGTTTTCTTGTTTGTGGGAGTCTCACGGCGGTGGATGAAGAGCCTTCACTTAAAGGAGCAGTACGTACAATTAAGTGCCGTGTAGTGGTGAAGTTGACGATTGACCCTCAGCTCACCCCTCCCCCTCCAAGAGTCTACGATGGGCTTCGAGCGTCAGAAGGATGAACTCTGTGAAACTATAGGTCAAAGTTTGCAGCTACGATAACCAATAGTTTTACTTGTTCTACGCTGAGAGAGCAAATGAAATAAATGAAATACATAATTGCCGCCATGACATCGTTTACGGAGGCGGAGAGGGGTGATGATGTCAATTATGTATTTAATGCTGTTATCCGAGGCTCATTTTCTCATGATTAATTATGTTATTATGTCAAGAAAACAGCCTTTTGTTTTCTCCTCCACGAGATAATCATTTCAGGCTTCTCAATAAAAGACTGGGCCTCGTGAACAAAGTCAGGATCCTCGAATCCTCAACTCTGTTGCATCATTCGGTCACCATGGAGACCGTTTGAAGTTAACAATCTCTGCGAGATCACTTAAGATCATAAAATATTAATCTGGTCATTTTAAGATAAGGACATTTAATCAAATAAGGCGGCTCTCAGCTTCCGTAGTTTAGGAGTGACGTTGCTGAAAGTTGGACAGAAGAAGATGAAACAGACTTTCTGGTTATTATGTAATGGTTCCGTTTATAGATATGAATGAATCTCAGCATGAAGAGAAATATATTTTATTTAGGAGATTACAAAGGACGTCTGAGATTATGGACTTTAAAGACTTTGTCTACTTTTTTCCTCTGTGTTTTTTTTTCTGCCTTTTGCATCTGTTGTTTCTTTTGACGTTTATCTTTCAGTTGTTTACTAACCTCAACGGTTTGGCTCCACAGAAGGTACAAACTTTAAAGATATTACATTCATTAAAGGTGTAGTGTTCTTCTCATTCTCATAATTAGCGTGCACCCGTGACCTTTGACCCCGAGTATACTGCACTGTAACGTTATGAGACCCGGTTATCATCTCAGAGCTTCAGTCTGGAGGGACGGAACATAAATAATGAAGAATCAGGGATTCTCCGCCGCGTCCGGGTGGAACCTGAGACCAGAAGGTTCTGGGAGGCTCCTACACTGTAAAAAAGAAGGACTAAAATAGGGTCCGATTTGTGCACCAATAATGAACAAATATTTATCAACCGTTTAATATTTGAGGTTTTTTGAAAGACTTTTGATGAACATCCAAAGCTGGAACATAATTTTTTTTTCCTTTTAAGGTTAATCATGTAAAAAGAAAATTGTTGATAAACTTAAAGAAAGTACTTCTACTAGCAACTTAAATGAAGTAGTTTGAGTCAAATGTATTAATTTAAGTTGTAGATACTTAATTTAGTTTGATTCAGTTTCTCTTTTTACAGTGTAGGAGGACAGACAAGGATCCTAAATCCTTCTCTGGAGCTGACAGGAAGCCCCAGAGAAGGATGATACCACTAGTGTCCACTAGAGGGAGCTACACGTACAAACTTTAACCTTTTACTGTAAAATCAACCTGGGATTTTATTCAATTCTAGCATTTTGCACTGTAAAAAAGGAAAGAAGTAAAAAACAAAATAGGTGGAAACCTGATTATGATTATTATGAGTGATAGTTCTGTCTTACGAAGGATTCCGTCTGTCACTCAAACTAGTAAAGTCAGGATTGTTGTCTGAATTCTGAATGCTAGTGTTGCGTGATAAAATCTGGGCGAAGCTTTTGGATCCGGGTTCTGAGAGATTCTCAGACGCTCATGTTGCCGCTGCAGCCACACTGCGCTGCTTTCGCCCCTGAGCTCCCCTCTGATTGGCTGGTTGATGTTTCTCGTTCCTGTACCGCACAGGAAGTCTCTGTCGTGGAACACACTGCGTGCCAGGAAGCGCGCCGAAGCCAAGGATGGCATCTCGGTGGTGGGGGTCAGAGGTCAGGAGAATGGCTTCCTCCGTAAGCCAAAAGAAACCACGCCCCCTCCCACTCTCGGCTCCCCAGCTGCCAAGGTGAAGGGCAAAGTGAGTAAAGCAGGCTGGTGGCGCACGCTGGTGATGTCATATATGTGTGCCAAGACCCCTCACCTAGCCCCTCCCACCCTTTTTTTATTTTTATTTTTTATTAACCCGTGTGTGTGTGTGTGTGTGAGTGCGTGTGTGTGTGTGTGCGTGTCTGTGCACAAACTTACAAACACACACTAGTGGTTGTGTTTCTGTTCGACCCAGCAGTGGTTCTCAACCTGCGACGGCGCTGTGAAAAAGTATCGGCCCCCCTCCTGGTTTCTTCTACATAAACATAAAACAACCTGAACATCAAATACAAGTTTGGAATGACGACTTATTATTTCATGAAACAAACAGAAGCTTCTCTAAAGTCGGAACCAGCGGTGTGAAAAAGGCCTCCTCTCATGGTTTACATGTTCCACGATCAGAACCAAACCCTCCTGATGAGTGGGGGTCCGTCTCTGACGTCACTGTGGAGGAATTCTGGCCCACTCTTCTCTGCGGAACCGCTTTAGTGCAGGGACTGATCTTCTCAGGTCCACCACAGCATCTCAGCGGGGTTCAGGTCCAGACTTTGAACAGGAAACTTTCAGAAGTGGACTGATGATCTGACATTCTCCTTCAGAACCTTCTGAAGAGTTCAGAATTCCTGTTTCCCTCCATGATGGCGAGTCGTTCTGGTCCAGGAGCAGCAGATCTTCTCTACAACATTCCACGTTGGACTGTAGGTCTGATGTTCCTCTGGTGGAATGCTGTGTTTGTGTCTGAGGGTCATCCAGGTGTGTTGTGGGTAAATTCGGACCAGTTTCCAGGTTCTTCTGGGTCAACAGTGGCTGTCTCCTCACCCACTGTCTTTGGAACAGTCCAGCCGTGACCTCTGACCTTTACGGAGGTGAGAGAGGCCTGCAGGTCCTTGGATGCTCTCTTTGCATCTTCTGACCTCCTGAAAGCCTGGAAGACCTGGAAGCAGCTTTCATGCAGTCTGCTAGTTTGAGGATTTGGTCTCTAAGGGGGCGGAGCCTCTTTCACGCGGATCCAGCTGGTCTCGGAACCTTTTGGATTCAATGATTAAAAATATAATTCCAAACTTGCATCTCTTGTTTAATCAGGTTGTTTTAGGTTCGATGTAGTTTGAAGGTCGGAGCTGGAGGTCGTTGGTGCCCCAGTCCAAGGTTAAATTATATCTGATGACGCGTGAGTAAAGATCTGAGAACGTGAGAAGGTTGAGAACCGCTGGAGAAGAATCCACAAACCCCAAAATCACTGATTTGAAATAAAGTCTGATTTATTTTTCTGTTTTTGCGTTGTGATTTATTTCTGCATGCGTGGATCAGAACCCGTGATCCCAGTTTGCGTTGGTCTAACCCGTTTCCTGTCGAGGTCTAACATCATGGACATTCTGGAAAAAGTGTTTCTGTATTACATCAGTAAATAGAGAAGAAGTCCTTCGTCTTCGTCTTCGTCTTCCTCGGTAGGAAAGATTCAAACATCGACCTAAAGTTGAGCCTGTGAAGAAAAACCACGATAAACACGTGATTCCCTTCTTCTCAGACGCTGAGAGAAGACCCCTGAGGACCTTTGATACGCACCATTAGCCATAACATTATAACCATCTACCCAATTTTAGATGATAGTAGTGACACCGGGCCGGACTGAGATCTAGAGAATCTGGAGGCCCGGCCAGCACCTTGGACTTCTTGTTGTGGTCCTCAAACATTCCTGAAGAATTGCGGAATGTCAGGGAATGCCGTCTCCATGAAAGGGACTAGGGCTTGGTCTGCAGCAACATTTAGGTAGGAGCTGGGAGTCAGAGGAACATCCTCATGATGGTAGGACCCCAGCTTTCCCAGCAGAACATAGTCCAAAGCACCACACAGGCTCTCAGAGCCCGGTTGTCCTTCCTTGGAGAGGAAGTTCTAGCCACGGCAAACTGGGACATCCTCTGGAGATCACGGTCAAACATCAACTACAGAACAAAAATGTTCACCTGCTGCCCGATATGTCCCACCCGCTGACAGGTAACCATGGTAACCAGATAGGGGTTATAATGTTATGGCTGATCATGTCTGTGGTTTTAGTGACATCTAGTGGTGAGAAACAAGAAGACAATAGTTCCTCCTGATTATAATTATTACAGATTAGATTAGATTATATACTTATATATTCAGATGATTTAACAGAAGTAATGAATTTTTGAGAAGGATAATAAATATTCAGTCACGGAGAAAAAAAGATTAATTCTGAATGAGAAGATTCAGTGAGTGAAGCTGAGGCTGATGCTCCTCACACATGAGATGAAGGACGTTCCATCAAAACACAACAACAGCTGTCAGGTGAGTCTCAGCCGGACCTCCATGGGTTCTGGAAGAATCCTCCACTGGTTCTGGAAGGTCCACATCACGTCTGGAACTCTCCTCATCCTCCTTGCTCCTGTTTTTCCACCTGCCGTCTTCCTCTCCTCCATCTCTGACATTTTTTCTTCTTCATGCTCACACCTCAGCTTCTCCTTCACTCGCTCTTTTTTTCCTTGCCCTCCTTCCTCCCTCCGTTCTTTATCCTCTTCATCCCATTCTCCTCGATCTCCCCCTCGTCTTCGGTTTTGTTCCCTACTTCTGTCTCATTGCTTCCTTTTCTCCCCCACTCTTCCTCCCTCCTTCTCCACCAGGAGCTTCACACCTCAGATGAGTCGGACTGCGATGATGACCTCGACCCAAAGACGGGCATGGAGGTACGCAATCACAACAACCGGGTTTTAAATCAACAGAATCGCTAAAAACATTCCTTGTTTTTTTTTTTTTTATTGAATTGTTTTTTTTTTTTTTTTTTTTATTAATTTCTATTTTCAATTTTTTCAAAAAATTTTTTTCTTCTATTTCTTTATGATTATTTAAAAATATAAATAATTATTACTTTAACGTAAGAAAACATTTCAAACGGAGAGAAACATACATTCTAATCTTGTTGTTGTTGTTGTTTGTTTCTTAATTGCTTAATTAGCTAAACTTGAACTCGTCTGTTTTGCAGCTTCTCAACCCAAACTTTATCCAGGAAGGTAAGAAACACACAAATCATCTGAGTCCATGTCGCCAACAAACACATCCACCTGAGCTTCAGTTGGTGTTTGGTGCTGCAAAACGATCCCTTCACCTTCTTCATCAGTGGGTCGGGTTGGTTCTGTTTGATGTTCTGGGCTGTTTTGATGATTCTTCAAACCACCACTGACTCAGCTGCTGCTCAGAGCACCAGCAGGAGTTCACCAGAAGGTCTGCAGCAGACCAGCTTCCTCTGAAAATAGAGGCGTTGAAGCCGGACGAGGTCTGTGATCCTCCAGAGAGTTCTGGGTCCACCTCAGAGTGATGAGGAGTCCTGATCAGATCATGAACCTCTTCAGCTGGTTCCTTCAGACGTGAAGGAGCACGAGTCCGGCCCCCCATGTAGGAAGCGGCTCGTTCTTTGGGTCTCGACCCAGAGCTCAGGACAGAAAACTTTTCCTGTTTTTCTGTGTAGAAATGAAAACAGTAACTGTCCACAGGTGTTGCATGATGGGAAAGAATTGATTCACAGCTCTGGGGGTCATAATGTTTTGGCCACCTGCCTCCATGCGCTCATGACTCAGTGATGAGTATTTGCTTCTACGTCAGAGACCCAGTTCTGAATGAGGTGTTTCCCGCCTGCAGTCGCTCCAGAGTTCCTGGTTCCGCTCGCGGACGTGGTCTGCGCCTTCGGAGAGACCGTGGTCCTCTGCTGCAGGGTCTGTGGGCGACCCAAACCCTCCGTCACCCTCAAGGGTCCCGACCAGAACCCGCTGACCAGCAACAGTCGCTTCACCATAGACATCAGGTAACTCAGAGGAGATCATGCTCACCTCCACCCAGTAGGTGGTGTTGTCACTCTCACACCTGGATGGGTGGGTGGATGTTCTACTTGGGGCAAACTCAGCGTCGGGATGTGCTCATTTCTTTTTCATCATTTCTGTAATAACTTATAATTACTGACCCAGTTTTGACCAAAAATGTTTGGAGGGGCGGGGCTTAAGATGTTTGTAGGGGCGGGGCTTAGGTCCAAAAGTTTTCACTGCCCTCCTTTCCTCTCTCATTTCTCATCTCCACCCTCCTGCAGGGACACAGGTGACATCCTGTTGAAGATCTGTAATCTGATGCCTCAGGATACCGGGATCTACACCTGTGTGGCGGTTAACGATCACGGCTCCGCCTCCTCCTCCGCCTCCATCAAAGTGCAAGGTAGCCATTCTGAAGCAGCTGCTCTGCTCTCTCTGCTCTGTGTGTCTTCTGTGTGCAGGTCCGTCCGAACAGAGAAGGTTAGACACTGTGATGTTTTATTCTGCTTCACCTGCAGGTATCCCAGCAGCCCCTGGGAGACCTGTGGCGCAGGAAGCCAGCAACACGGCGGTGATTATCCACTGGCCGCCTCCGGCTTCCTCCGCCCATTGTGCTATTAGCAGCTACACGGTGGAGTACCGGCAGGAAGGTGGGTGCAGGAGCTGCTTCACCTCCCGACACAGAAATGACAGGGGGCGGGATTTAAGTGTGATTCTGTTAGTCTGTTTCCTGTCTTAGACAAGCGAGTGAAACACGTATTTTAACCAGGATTAGTAGCTGCCCTTTGATGTTTTAGACTTTCTCCTTTTTATTCGGTTTCCATGTTAATAGGACTCAAACACATTCCCTCCTCCCCCCTCAGACTCGTTGCTATGGCAGCAGGTGGTCAGCAGCAGAGAGGAGTGCGTTCAGATCGACTCTCTGATCCCCGGAGGTCACTACCAGTTCAGAGTGAGGGCGTCAAACCGCTGGGGGGTCGGCCCCCCGTCAGAACCCTCAAACATGGTCACGCTGCCCAGCAGCAGTAAGTCTGTGTGAAAACACACAATGGTTGTCAGAGGATGATGTCATTAAATGATGTTATAGGATGATGTCATACAATGAAGTTATAAAGGAGGCTATAGGAATGTTGTAGAATGATGTCATAGAACTGTCTTACAGGATGATGCCATGGCATGAGGTCATTGAATGGCAGCATAGGATGATGTAGAATTTCGTAGAATGATGTAAAAAAAATGTCAGTGACATCATTCTATGACATCGTAGCATGATGTCATAGCATTGTGCTGTAGCATGATGTCATAGTACGATGCTTTAGCATGATGTTGGAGGATGATGTCATTTAATGATGCCATTGGATGATGTCATAGGATGATGTCATAGGCTGATGCCATTGGATGATGTCATTTAATGATGCCATGAGATGATGTCATGGGATGATGTCATAGGTTGATACCAGTGGATGATGTCACGGGATGATGTCATGTAATGATGCCATAGGATGATGTCATGGGATGATGTCATAGGTTGATACTATTGGATGATGTCATGGGATGATGTCACAGAATGCTGTGGAGTGGAATATTGCGTTGATGGTCTTCTCCTCTTCCAGACTCTGGATATGATGGAACAGGAATCCAGTGGAAAGAAAACTTTGATTCGACCTTCTCAGAGATCTGTGAGATTGGAAGGTAAACCGTCGCCGATTACAGACTTTCATATATTCCAGATGTTGAGATCTTTAGCTCAGCCTCTCTCGTCTTCCTCTTCCTCACCAGGGGGCGATTTTCCGTGGTCAGAAAATGTCTCAACAAGAACACCAGGAAGGAGGTGGGAGCGCCCTGACTCTCTAACGTCCATCTCACGCCGCTTTAACACGGTTTGATGAATTTGGATGCACTCTGTGATGTTTTCTTCCTCTTCCTCTTCCTCTTCAGGTCGCAGTGAAGTTTGTGAGCAAGAAGATGCAGAAGAAGGAGCAGCTGGCTCATGAAGCAGACGTCCTCCTAAACGTCCAGAACCACCAGCTGGTGGCGCTGCTGGACACTTACGAGTCTCCTTCCTGTCTGATGCTGATCCTGGAGCTGTAAGTCGGACCCAGCAGATACCCCTTTCCCACCGAGTTGGTTCCAGGGCTAATTTGGAGCCAGAGCCTGATTTGTCACCAGTTATTTGTTTTAAGCACCAGCTCCTGGCAGTCAGAACTTGTGCCAGACAAGAACCAACTCTCTACTGGTCTAGAGCCAAGAACCGATTACGTTATACGATGACGTAACGGCGTGGCTCTGACTTGGCTCCTTGCCCCTGGAATAGCAAACAGGTTCTTAGGAGGTGCACGAGTTGAACCAACTTAGCCCTGATACCAGCACCAGAGTAGCACCAGGTTCTTTTTGATGGGATAAAGACGCCAGCGCCAACATGGCCGAATCTAAACGTCTGTTGTTGTTTGTCAGGCTGGAAGACGGTCGTTTGTTGGATTACCTGGTGGCCCACGACGAGCTGATGGAGGAGAAGGTGGCGTTCTTCATCAGAGAAACCCTGGAGGCCCTGCAGCACCTTCACACCTGCAGAGTGGCTCACCTGGACCTGAAGGTGGGCGGGGCTAAGGAGAAATAAGAACTGTTTTTTTTTTTTTAATAAATTAGTTTATTGTAAACTTCTGAACATTTGAAGGAAGTTTCTTTCTCTCTCCTACAGCCGGAGAACATCATGGTGGACCTCCGCTCCTCCACCCCCGCCATTAAAATCGTGGACCTCGGAGACGCCGTCCAGCTGTCGACCCACCGCCGCTACGTCCACCTCCTGCTGGGGAACCCGGAGTTCGCCGCACCGGAGCTCATCCGCGGGACGCCGGTCTCCGTTGCGACGGATGTGTGGAGCGTCGGCGTCATGGCTTACGTCATGCTCAGCGGCGTTTCTCCGTTCCTGGACGAGTCGCCGGAGGAAACCTGCGTCAACATCTGCCGCCTGGACTTCTCCTTCCCGGACGAGTACTTCCGCGACGTGAGCCAGGCCGCCAGAGACTTCGTGTCCTCGGCGCTGCAGCAGGATCCCAGGAAGAGGCCGAGCTCCACTTCCTGTCTGCAGCACCCGTGGGTGGGCCGGGGGGGCGTGCACGGCGGGGAGTACTCAAAGACGCCGCTGGACACGACGCGGCTTGCCACCTTCATCGACCGCCGGCGACAGCTGCATGACGTCAGGCCCATCACCAACATCAAAGGGCTGGTGAGCAGCACCATGGGGAACACGCTGTGACGGAGGAGACCCTCGTGGACCACCAGGAGGTCCATTAACCTCTAGAAGCAGTCATTGATGCTGCTGCAGAACTTTTAGACCAAACCCATGGCTGTAAAATATCGCTGACTGACCTTCATCCGATCTTCATCCGATCTTCATCTGATCTTCATCCGATCTTCATCCGATCTTCATCCGATCTTCATCCGATCTTCATCCGATCTTCATCTGAGCTTCATCATATAACTGTCATATACGAAGCAGGTCTTATATTAAACTCGGCATCCCTTTAGAACCCAAAGAAAAGAGCTCACAACAAACAAACAAACAAACAAACAAACAAACAAACATCTGGTAAACACACTGTGAGGCTGCATGAACATATTTGTGTATTTTTGTAACATTTATTTTTGCAGGGAAAGATGATCTATTAGAAGTTTTACGGTAGTCCCAGCACCCGTGAGGAAGAACTCTCCTGAGTCCTGCAGGGCCCGGCCCGGCGTCAGCGGAGGGATCCGGCTCAGGAGGAGGAGCCTGTTATTCAACCAGCATGCTTTAGCCGCCGTAGCTGATCATATTTACAGGTTTTTTTAATGTGTGTGATTAAAAAAAGAGCGGGAGGACGAAGAAGGTTCACGACGAAGTCGGTCAGAACCGTGAGCTGTCCGTCTCTCGCTCCGCTCTACTGAGCCGAGCCTCAGGATTACATGAACCGGAGGATTAATCTGTGAACCTGAAGATCGACGGACTGTAAAAAGATCAAACAGGAAGTCTGGGCGACTTTTCGCAAAAATGGGGAAAGAAAGAGACGAAAAAGGACAAAACTGTCCAGAGCTAAAGTTCTGAAATTATCCGTGATGAATCGTTCGCGGTCAGCTTCAATGAGAGGTCGTCACAATCGTCCCTCTCCTCAGCAACACTCTCCAGCTCATCCGGGAGAATCCCAAGAATCTCACATCCCAGATTGGATAGCTAGTCCGTCCAGAGGGTTTTGGGTCTAGACCATCCAAAAGGAGGCGTCCTGATGACCTCAAACCACCTCAGCTAACCCCCCCCCCCCCCCCCCCCAGTGAGGATGAGGAACAGAGTGACGGAACGTCAGAGTGAAGGTGACGAATGGCGTGTGGGAGGAGCCAGCAGACGTCTGACTCAACGCGGCATGTTTGATCTTCAGCGGAGGATGAAGAGTTTAATGGATCCTGAGGACCGCACAGGATTCTGGATCGGTGCAGCTCCCTCGCTTTGGGACCCACCGCCGCGATTAAAACCTCCATCATGGATGTTTTTTTGGACTGAACGCAGCTTTTTAATTTATTGACTTATTTATTTCAGTGAGAGTTAAAATGTTTTGGACGATGAACTGATTGTTCTGGTCCGAACCCAGAGAAGATGAGACTGGACTCCAGGAGCAGAACTGAGGCTCTGAATGGATCACCTGTACATCAAACCGAATGACCTCTGAGGTCAGAGCGAGGACCACCGGACCCTCTGCAGGACCCCTGGACATCATGACCCCCCCCCCCCCCCGCATTCGCTCACATCGCTGTTTACAGAAACTTTGTCCAAAAAGTGCTGATGTATTTTACAGAACCGCTAGACTAATAATCAGGGAAAACCTGCTGCAGATGCTTAGAAGTGCTTCTAGAACTAAGAACCTGTGACGTGAGGTCCTGAGGTGGGAACGGAGCTCCGCCCCCTCCCTGTGGGGACCCTTGTAAAATAGTTAGTCCTGGATTTAGACGGTTTCCGGTCCTGTTTGTACTGATGAATGTCATTTTCTTGTAGAATGTACTCTGCCGTCACAAGCGCTGCCCTCCGCTTTCACCAAACGCTCTCCCGCCACGCTCTGGTTCTTTGGCGCCGCCTTTAGAGTTTAGCGTTCTTCATGAGTCAGCATTTATGTCAGGAGCCGGCGGGGCGGGACGTCTGTAGAAGAAGAACATCAGTGGAAATGTTTGTAGTTTGTGTTTATCAGTGCAGCTGTAGAGAGAGCTGTCCAGGTACTGCTGATCAGCCATAACATTAAAACCAGCTGTATAGGACCCCCTTTTTGCTTCCAAACCCCCCACTGTGATGTCACTCTGATGTCACTGTGTGTTGTGACATCACTACATCAGAACCAAAAATAAAAGAAAAATCTCTCTCCATCAATCACAGCCAGCTTCTGACCACGTAAGCTCCGCCCCCTAGCTTGACAGCCTTAAGTGATCCCATAGGAGACCTTGGGTCGTGACAT
>JBBDHG010000245.1:1057500-1060000 GCA_037951165.1 Lophius americanus
GTGCTCAGACTCTTCATGGAGATTCTGGTTGAGGGGATCTCTGTATTGAACACGCCTTCTTCGTGAGTCTGGAAACGGGTGATGTCGGTGGCCGATGACGCTGCTGAGACGGCGGGATGATGAGGGTGATGGGTCTGGGCTGGAGCAGTGGAGATGGAGGGACCTGAACCAGCAGCATGAAGGAAGTAGATGAATGTAGAGACTGTTTTTAACGCCTGTGGCGGATGGCGAGGAGCCCAGCATGCAGCTGAGACGCTGTGATGGACGGCTGAGGCTGCCTGAACGAGGTCAACGGATGTCGGTTGAGGCCCCACACCTTGAAGCAGGTATCTGGGACTGAGCAGCAGGTGTGGAAGGTGTGGATGATGGAGTGGAATGAGCAGGACTGTGGGCCGGGTGTGCCAGAGGATAGTCCTCCTGAATTAACTTCTGATAGATCTCCATCTGTCCTGGTCATCTGTGGGAGTTCCTTCTGTGGCTTTGATGTTCTGTATGAAAAAGAACTTGGTCCACCTGTGCGTCGGTGAAGTGGTGGACCGCTGCCTCACAGCAAGGAGGCTATGGGTTCAAATCCCCTGCTGGTCATGTGACCTTCTGTTTGAGTGCCTGGTGGTTCCTCCAGCCCGACCCGATGGTCTACGGGTTCATGTGTGGGTGAGGTTGTCCAGGAAGTATCCGGCCTCTCACCTAATGTCAGCTGGGACAGGTTCCATCCCGCTGTGACACCGAGCGGGATATGACGTCAGACAGCTGCAGATGTGTGACAACGACACCTCCTCTCTCTCCACCCAGATCCAGCATTCTTCCTCCACCTCCTCCTCCTCACCGTCTGCATGGCGAGGCTTTGGGAGGAAGGTCCGACTCCTGCTGCCGTACGTCTGGCCCAAAGGCCCTGTGGCGCTGCAGGGACTGGTTCTGCTGTGTGTCGGGCTGCTGCTGGTGGAGAGACTGGTGAATGTTCTGGTGCCGGTTTACTCCAAGAACGTCGGTAAGAACCTCGGAGGGACTCAGACTTCCGTGGTACCTGAACCTGTAGAGAACAGGCAGAACCTGTTTTTATTTTATTATACGTACTCAAATGAAGGATGTTCTTGAAGCACGAATCACATTTCAGCACCGGAACCGACAGATTGGAAACACTGACTGTAGTTCGCTCAACCGACAGTAGGGGGCAGCACGCGCACGTGTTTTCCTCCCTGTTGATGAATCTTTGTTTTCTCCCAGGTGTGAATTGTGTTGTTGTTTGTTTACACCTGCACAGACGTCATCATCATCATCATCATCATCATCATCGTCATCAGAGCAGAAAGGTATTTGTTTAGATAAGGAGAAAAGAACAAGTTCTATGATGAAGATCAGCTTCAAATATCTATTCATTAAAAACTACATGAAGAACAAAAAATTAAAACAGCTGAAAAGATTTACTGAACTTGTTTGAAGATATTTTCTTAAAAGACACTCAAACTATGAAACTAAAAAACAATGATTATATATTATATATATTATCAGATGTTTTATTATGTATTATATATATTATTATGTGTTTTATAATAGATTATATACATTATTACATGTTTTATTATATATTATATACATTATTATGTGTTTTATTATATATTATATACATTATTATATGTTTTATTATATATTCTATACATTATTATATGTTTTATTATATATGATATACATTATTATGTGTTTTATTATATATTATATACATTATTATATGTTTTATTATATATTATATATATTATTATATGATTTATTATATATTATATACATTATTACGTGTTTTATCATATATTATATACATTATTATATGTTTTATTATATATTATATACATTATTACATGATTTATTATATATAATATATATTATTATTATTATATACATTATTACGTGCTTTATATATATTATATACATTATTACGTGTTATATTATAGATTATATACATTACGTGTTTTATTATATATATTATATACATTATTACGTGTGATATTATAGATTATATACATTATTATATGTTTTATTATATATTATATACATTATTATAGTTTTTATCATATATTATATACATTATTACGTGTTTTATTATATATTATATACATTATTACGTGTGATATTATATATTATATACATTATTATAGTTTTTATCATATATTATATACATTATTACGTGTTTTATTATATATTATATACATTATTACGTGTGATATTATATATTATATACATTATTATATGTTTTATTATATATTATATACATTATTATATGTTTTATTATATATTATATACATTATTATAGTTTTTTATCATATATTATATACATTATTATATGTTATATTATAGATTATATACATTATTATATGTTTTATTATATATTATATACATTATTATATGTTTTATTATATATTATATACATTATTATAGTTTTTATCATATATTATATACATTATTACGTGTTTTATAATAGATTATATAGTAGATATACATCTTCAGTCTG
>JBBDHG010000245.1:1065000-1067500 GCA_037951165.1 Lophius americanus
CGAGGCCAAGTCCAGAGCCGTAGACTCCCTGCTCAACTTTGAGACGGTACCTCCAGAGTCCGTGTTTGAGTATCTGTGGAAACAGCAGGAAGTTCCCGCGTTATGTCTCCTAACGAGGAGAACACGGATCTCTAATGACCTCTGAACACAAATATGTCATCAGGCCGATTTTAACGCAGATTTTTAAACAGATGGTGAAACAGTCCCACTGACATCACAGTTATTCTGTTAGCGTTGTTCTGGCAGTGTGCTCCGACCGAAGACAGGACCGAAGACTCTGTCCAACAAAAGTCATGTGACTAAAGGGGCCAAACAAAAGAGCGGTCTGAAAAATCTGAGCATTTGTAATCCTACACGCCGTCTAAATATCTTTTAAATATAAACCAGATCTAAAATGTCTAGACTTCATTGATGAGGACCCTGATCCTTTGATGTCTCAGCATGCCCCTTTAATGTCTCATTATTCTCCTTTAATGTCTCAGCATGTTCCTTTAATGTCTCAACCTGCTCCTTTAGTGTCCCAACCTGATCCTTTGATGTCTCAACATGCTCCTTTGATTTCTCAATATGCTAATTTAATGTCTCAGCCTGCTCCTTTGATGTCTCAACCTGCTCCTTTTAATGTCTCAGCATGTTCCTTTAATGTGTCTTCATGCTCCTTTAATGTCTCAACTTGCTCCATTAATGTTTTCAACTGCTTCTTTGATGTCTCAGTCTGCTCCTTTGATCTTTCAATCTGCTCCTTTGATATCTCAACCTGCTCAATTAATGTCTCAACCAGCTCCTTTGATGTCTCAACCTTCTCCTTCAATGTCTCAACCTGCTCCTTTGATGTCTTATCATGCCCCTTTTATGTCTCAACCTGCTCCTTTGATGTCTTATCATGCCCCTTTTATGTCTCAACCAGCTCCTTTGATGTCTCAACCTTCTCCTTCAATGTCTCAACCTGCTCCTTTGATGTCTTATCATGCCCCTTTTATGTCTCAACCTGCTCCTTTGATGTCTCAACCTGCTCCTTTAATGCCTCAACCTGCTCCTTTGATGTCTTATCAGGCCCCTTTAATGTCTCAACCGACTCCTTTGATGTCTTTCCACAGGTAAAATATTACGGCGCTGAGGATTATGAAGTCCGCTGCTTTGAGGAAGCCATTCTGAAATATCAGGTGAGTAGTTTCCTAACGAGGATCGTGGTACCGAGGAACTTGTCCTGATCAGCTGACCACTGACTCCATCCAATCCGACGGTAGCGGTGAAGATGCTAGCCATGCTAAGATTAGCACTGCTGCAGAAAGTTACCTTACGTAACTGATCTAATCCATGTTGAGATCTTGAGTCTACGTATGTTTGCTGATCCGACGGGCGTCGGTTCTGGTTCTCTTCGTAGCTCTGTGAGTGGAAGAGCTCAGCATCTCTGGCTCTGCTCAATCAAACCCAGAACATCATCATCGGATCAGGACTGCTGGTTGGATCTCTGCTCTGTGCCCACCTGGTCTCTCAAGGACAGTTCCAGGTATCAATAAAACAACAACAATAAGTTTTATTCCAGGATCACAAGTTTGGTCGATAGCCATAACATTATAACCACTGACAGCTGAAGACAGAGTACCACTGACTTTTGGGATATTGGTGTCACATATAAGACAGGAAGTGAACATTTTGTTCTGAAGATGGTGTTGGAGGGAGGAGAGGGGTCGAGGATGACAATCTGATTGGCTTTGACGGACAGTATGAAAAGTTAGAAAAGTGAGACCAACAAGATAATGGGCAGGTGGTTCTAATGTTATGGCTGGTTGATGCATGTATTTCTGGAGAACCTGTAAACACAAATCTAAGAGGTTTAGTAGGTAGTGGATGAATTTATGAACGATTGAATGAATGAATGTGTTCCCTCAGGTTGGAGACTACGTCCTGTTTGGGACTTACATCATCCAGCTCTACACCCCCCTCAACTGGTTCGGGACGTACTACAGGTGAGACCAGGCGTACTACAGGTGAGACCAGACAAATTACAGGTGAGACCAGACGTACTACAGGTGAGACCAGACGTACTACAGGTGAGACCAGGCGTACTACAGGTCAAAGTTGTCGTTGTGCGGCGTACATGTCAGATCCAAGAACAGGAAGTAGGCGTTCTCGGGCGCCACATAGTGGAAAAGGAGGAGGGACAGTGAAAACCAGTCGTAGAAGGTCCTCCTGGATCACGTCTGCTGCTGAACACAGAACCACTGTTGGACCGCTGCTCCTGTCAGAACATGAACTCACCCTGACTCTTCATGTCCGTCTGTCTGCAGGCTGATCCAGAGCTCGTTTGTGGACATGGAGAACAT
The DNA here is from genome assembly GCA_037951165.1 of Lophius americanus. NCBI lineage: Eukaryota > Metazoa > Chordata > Actinopteri > Lophiiformes > Lophiidae > Lophius > Lophius americanus. Next base: position 1,067,328 of record JBBDHG010000245.1, read on the forward strand.
GATGTCACTGCTGACGGAGCGGACGGAGGTGAGTCACAGCCTTCACCATGTTGATGCTGGTTAGCGTGTTAAAACAGCGGATCCACCCTTTAATGTCCTCACAATGACAGACAAAAGTACGGCAAAATCTTTTCTTTGAATATTTTATTTCATTCATGCGGGGTCCCCAGGGC
>JBBDHG010000245.1:1072500-1080000 GCA_037951165.1 Lophius americanus
GTGTGTGCGTGCATGCGTGTGCGTGTGCGTTTGTGTGCGTGCGTGCGTGCGTGCGTGCGTGCGTGCGTGCGTGCGTGCGTGCGTGCGTGTGCGTGTGTGTGTGTGTGTGTGTGTGTGTGTGTGTGTGTGTGTGTGTGTATGTGTGTGTGTGTTTATTCAGGTTGGTCCATCTGGATCAGGGAAAACCTCGATCCTGCGTCTGTTGTTCAGATTCTACAACCCTCAGAGGGGCTGTATCCGCATTGATGGTCAGGACATTTCTACGGTAAACATGCAAACACACACACACACACATGCACACACACACACACACACACACACACACACACACACACACACACACACACACACACACACACACACACACAAACACACACACACATAAAACTGTACATTCTTTTATGACTGCTATCAGATTCTCCCCGAGCTTTTAGATTTATTTGCGTCTGAGAAAGCAGACAAACATTATTGAACATGTGTTCCACATCTGCACCGACACCTGAGAGGGAGAGCGAACAGGTGGGCGCCGTCCTGACTCCTTATTTTAAATGATATACAACTCTTAAAGATGCTGCTGGCGGCCGGTGAAAAGAGGATTTATAGAAGATCTCAGCTGCTTCCTGACGATTGATGTGACATGAAAGGAAGTCAAAAACATCTGTTCTGTTCATCACGACATGTTTGTCTGAGGAACATGAAGTAATTACAGAGTTTTGGATGTTTGCTGGTTTGTCAGCAGGGTTCTGTAGGAATTATACAGAATCCAGTCCATTGAAGTTTGTTGGTATTGAGGGGGTCTGGAGGGACAGGAAGTCTGTTAAAGTGGGACAGGATTTGTTTGGGAGCAGGAGTGATGGAGGGGTTCCAGGTGGAGGTGGGACTGCACCAAGGATGGGCTCTGAGCCCCTTCTTGTTTGCTGTGGTGATGGACAGGCTGACAGAGGAGGTCAGCAGGAGTCTCCATGAACTCTGATGTTGGTGGAGGACATTGTGATCTATAGCGAGAGGAGGGAGCAGGTGGAGGAGAACCTGCAGAGGTGGAGGTATGTGCTGGGGAGAAGATGAATGAAGGTCAGTGGTAGCGAAACAGAATACATGTGTGTGAATGAAAGGGAGGCAGAAGGAGGTGAGGTTGGAGGAGTAGAGGTGAAGGAGGTGCAGGAGTTTAAGGACTTGGACTCAACTGTTCAGAGAAACAGGGAGTGTGGAGAAGAGGTGAAGAAGGAGCTGCAGGCAGGCCTGAGTGGGTGGATAAGTGTGAGGAGTTATCTGTGACAGAAGAGGAGCAGCAGGTGTGAAAGTAAAGGTTTCCAGGATGGAGGTGAGAGAAGTTCTGCTGGATGGTTCAGAGACGGTGGTTCTGACCAGAAGACAGGAGGCAGAGATGAAGATGTTCAGATGTTCTCTGGGAGTGAGGAGGAAGGACAGGATTAGAAAGGAGACATCAGAGGGACAGTCCAGGTGAGACGTCCTGGAGACAAAGTCAGAGAGGACAGATAGAGACGGTTCTGACCCGTGAAGAGGAGGGATAGTGGATCTACTGCTAGAAGGATGCTGGAGATGAGCAAAGGGGAGGTTTTGGATGTGAGAGAGGACATGCAGTTGGTTTGTGAGACAGAGGGAGATGGAAACAGAGGATCCACTGTGGAGACCATGAGGGGACAACCCTGAGAAAAAGAAGCTTAGGATCCAATCCGTTCAACTATTTTTACCTGTATGATATTAAAAGTGGGCGGAGCCTGGACCCTGTGGTTCTTGGAACCGTCAGCCATGATGTCTTCTCTCAGACTTTCTCCCTGCTTCTTGTTTCCGCGTCTCCTCTTCACGTCCTCTCTGTCTCTCACTCCACTCTGCTTCCTGAATTTGCCTCACGCACTTTACTTCCACTTTCCTTTTCACCCACCCAACACACCCACCCACCTCCACCCACCTCCACCCACCTCCACACACGCAGCTGGGCTGAGTGAGCTCCAGTCACACTGTGAATAAATCATAGTAAAAGGTTCCTGAATAATGCAGCAAGGAGTCCAGACGCCAGATGTGTGTGTGTGTGTGTGTGTGTGTGTGTGTGTGTGTGTGTGTGTGTGTGCGTGTGCGTGTGTTTGTGTGTGAAGACATTTATTGCGGTTGTCGTTAAAGTAAGTCTGTTTATGATTCTCCAAGTCTCAATAAAAAACAAACAGCACAAGCGCACGCACACACACACACACACACACACACACACACACACACACACACACACACACACACACACACAGTCACCCTCACATACACACACACAGTCACCCTCACATACACACACACACACACACACAATCACCCTCATATACACGCACATACACAGACACACAGACTCTCATATACACACACACACACACACAATCACCCTCATATACACGCACACACACAGTCACCCTCACATACACAAACACACACACACACACACACTCACCCTCACATACATACACACACAAACACAGCCACCCTCACACACACAAACACACACGCCTATGTTTACGGGGGGGACAGGCTGATGATGAGGACGCTTACTTACTATGAAACAGCGAAGGGTTCGTTTGGTCGGCACACATGTGCTCGTCATACATCAGAGTCAGGAGGAGGGGGAGGAGTCACAGGAAGTAGTTTTACGCCTCAGTCGTCGTGTTGAGCGGCATGTGAAGGATCCGGTTGAACACGTTAGGATGGACAATTAACCAAAATATGACCAAAGTGGGATTTTAGCATCCAAAACCACCTCTGACCACTAGAGGGCGCCACATGTTCAAACTGCAGCCTTTGGCAGTGACATCAACCAAGGGTTTTATTGAAACATCTTTTTCCAAATATAAATCTCTCCGTACATTTTCATAACAGACTCGTTACTTTAGCAGATTATATTTATTTTTTGCGTTATTGAATTCAATATTTAATTCAAAAGTAACTTTTTTGTCAGGCCCCGACATTCAGAAGGTCAGATGATCCGATGGTTGTCATGGAGACGACGGTCAAAGTCTAGTAGGTGGTAATTCCATTTCACAGCTTGAGAACATTCGAGAAAGAAAAAGTATAGAAGAGAACTTGGTGGTGATAAAGTCTCACCTGTGTTTCGGAGTCAGGAGGAGGAAGATGATTGGCTCCCTGGATGGAATGCCAGGGTTCTTTTTTCACGCACCATCTGTTCCACATGTTTGGCTGCTGTCACAGCATTAAAATCCACAGAGCTCTTCATGTTCCATTCCATAAATACCTTCTTAATTTCTCGCTCTCACAGGCTCAAAGCAGCGTGTCTCAGAATCGACCGAAGCTTCTTCATGGATTTTACGTTTCCGCTCGTCATCCTCCTCATTGATGAAGTTTGACTCGAGGCAGAAAAGCGATAGAATAATACCTGGCATTATTCTCATTTATTGTTACGATTAGGCTAAAACTAACTCCAAGAAATACATCAATCAGCCATAACATTAAAACCACCGAGCTTATATTGTGTAACTCCGCCTTTTGCCGGCAAAACGGCTCCATGATGTCACTTTGTGCTACAGCAGCTCTTCTGCGACATCAGAAAACACAGGCGGGGCCTCGCACCCATGACTCTGTCGACAGTTCACAAGTCGTCCTTTCTGATGCTGCGTTCAGAATGAAGATGAATGTTATTTAACATGAATGGATGAATCCAACGGATGATCGTTGATATTCAGTCGTCCAGAAAGTCTGAGGCTCGTCAGGCTGATTGTGATTGAAGGGTTTCCGCCCTGAGCAGCAGCAGGTGTGTCCCTCCTGTCTGCTGATACTGGTGGTGGTGACTGATAACTCCGCTGAGACTGATGAATGGAGGACAGGGTGGAGATGGGGAGGTGGAGGTACCAGCTGCATGGAAGAACTAGGTGGATGCAGAAAAACGGATTCAAGCAGTGAATAGATGGGCGGAGCATGGGTGGATGTATCCTCCATTATGGATACATCCATAATGGAGGATACATCCATAATGTAGGTAGAGTGTAATAAACTTTCTTTGCATAGAACCTTTCAAAATAATGTTTAGAAAGCGCTTCCCAGGACAAAATAGTATTAAAATGAAAGACAGTCAGTGATAAAAGTTTTTGACGGTATGAATAAATGCCATGGAGACAAAAACTCACTTATAAAAATATGTTTTGAAAAGAGATTCAAAACAGGATATGGATCCAATCTGATCTCCTCAGGGAGAATAGGAACCCTGACCCAGAAGGCCCGGTCTGAAGCCTGGATTAAGGGATCAGCTAACAGAATCTTCAGGTTATGAACGGAGGAGGCAGGAGTTTGGAAATCCAGACCTGGAGGTAAAAACAGGACAACTATGATCACCCTCTTTGGTTCTGGCTGTAATTTATGCAAATTCTGTTCTGACCCGGACGTGTAAAGAGGGTAAGGGTAGTCTATAGCAGAGGAGATAAAAGCATGAATGATTACTGCTGGACAAAAACAAGACCAAACGTCCGTGACTGGTTCTTCAGACCGAGGTTGTTTGTTGGTAATTCTGGGCCATGTTTTGGACCGAGAGCCCAGGTGATCTGAAATCGCTAATAATGATGGCGCCGGTGTTTTTGATATTAACCAGAGGTTGTTCCGAGGTCACCACCGCAGCTATTCAGTGTTCGGCATCATCGGGGATAGAAGGTACAACAGAGTGTCATCAGCATATGGATGTAACGTCACATTCTGACATGTAGGTAAACGAGAGGGGTCCGAGGATTAACCCCTGGGTGTCCCACAGGTCATCTTCAGAAAGCGTGACTCCTGTGGACGACAAAGTTCTTGAGCGTTGAGATGTCCGTCTCTCTCACCACCAAAAACCCAAACCCGTGTCTCACGTCCCCTCAGACTGTTTCATGTTAATTTAGCTCATCAGCAGTTTTAGCGCGCTGTCCTTCTCCACGGCGCCGTGAATGTGAGTGAGATACGTCAGGACCTCTTCCGGACCTTTAAAAGTTCTGCTACAGCGACTCAAAGCAGAGTTTCAAAATAAAGTTGAAGTAATGGAAAACTGCTTCATGAATACGGAGGAGGTCCAGAACGATTGAAGGCACCGGACTTCTTCTTTTGTGTGCGGGTCCAGGACTTTCACCCGAACTTCTATTATATTATATATTTGGTGAAGCCAATTATATTAAAAACAAAGTATTTCCTCTGTGAGAGATTAAAGTATGAGTAACATCTTTCCTTAGATCCCCCTCAACATCTGTCTCTCTCCAACATTTGCTTCCCTGCCATCCCTCCTCCACCAGAACCAGCTGAGCTGTTTATTCTTCGGCCGAATGAATAAACAGAGTAAACATTAACGATCAAATTAAAGGGGAATGAGTGACAAGCAGCCAGACGGAACCCGTGCGGGAAACGGACTTTGAATTGTTGTGGCTGCGGGTGGAAAGACTTCCACATGTCAAACTCAAAGCGCCGCATCATTAAAACCAACAATTATTTCTGTGGCAGGGAAGCCAGAGCGCATTCTTGAGAGAAGTCAAAACATTATGACCGCCTGGCTGAGGCCATCAGGTTTGGGCGGGATGGAATTCCCTCCAGTGTGAAACTGAATCTGCTGCACGTGATGCACTTGGGTACAATAATGCACTAATGCAGGACATCCTTTTTAAAGAGGCGTGTCTGAAGTTAAGAGAAAACACATTCTTTTAGGAGTCAGGTCAAACATCTGGAGACGTCGGTGCCGATGCTCTTCAGTACTCTGGATCTCACTGCTGGTCCAGGACCTGCTAGAGTCTGGATGATGAGAGAAGTCATGCAGACACACGAGGTGTGAATGAATCCATGAATGTTGATGTCAGGAAGCAGAAAGAAGGTCAGACGTGGAGAATCCTGGGGAGAAACGGACAGACGGGTTTGTTCTGTCTGTGACCCGGTGCAGCATGCATTATATAGTGTAGGATGAATTAAGCCATGCAACATTTATGTAGATGAAGGTGTGTGTGTGTGTGTGTGTGTGTGTGTGTGTGTGTGTGTGTGTGTGTGTGTGTGTGTGTGTGTGTGTGTGTGTGTGTGTGTGTGTGTGTGTGTGTGTGTGTCTGTATTTCTACCAAGCTCAGCTCAAAATTTGTCACATGTTTGTGTCATGAGTATCAGTTCTGTTCTCTTTTAAATCCCACAGTCTGTAGTTCTGACTAAGGCCCGGTTCTGACTAAGGCCCGGTTTACACGTCACTATTTCAGCCTAAAACTGAAGAGTCACTTTTTGAAGAGTTGAGCTTTGTCAGTTTTCACAGAGCAAATGGAATTTTTCAAGCGAACACACTGCAAGAGTTTCTGTATTCAGCCCCAGAAACACTTCTGTACTGTAAAACTCAAGTTATTAAGGTTTTCACGGTGCATTGTGGGATTGCATGAGGAAGTCTGGAGGGACAGGAAGTACGTCAGAGTGAGACAGGATATGTATTAGAGCAGCAGGAGTGACGGATGGGTCCAAGGTGGAGGTGGGACTGCACCAAGGATGGGCTCTGAGCCCCTTCTTGTTTGCTGTGGTGATGGACAGGAGGACAGAGGAGGACAGCAGGAGTCTCCTTGGACTCTGATGTTTGTGGAGGACATTGTGGTCTGCAGTGCGAGGAAGATGATGTTCAGATGTTCTCTGGGAGTGAGGAGGATGGACAGGATTAGAAAGGAGACATCAGAGGGAGAGACAGGTTAGACTGGAGGTTAGGTTGGTGTGACAGAAAAGATGCAGAGGACAGGGGAAGATGTAAACCCATGATCAGCTGTGGAGGAGAAGGAGAAGAAGAAGAAGAAACAAACTCTTCCTGTGTCAACAGGACCTTTTGTCCTCCTTCTCTGCTCTCAGGTCCACCTGTCGTCTCTGAGGTCCTACATCGGTGTCGTTCCCCAGGACACGGTTCTTTTCAACGACACCATCGGCAACAACATCCGCTACGGTCGGGTCACAGCGAGCAACCAGGAGGTGGAGCGGGCCGCCATGGCTGCTGACGTGCACAGCAGGATTCTGGAGCTTCCTCAGGGTCAGGCTGGGGTGTGTGGAGAGGACACAGTCATTAGAATCCGACCCAGTTTCACAACTGGATGCAGAACCGGAACAACGATAATCTAAAAGATGGCGTCGTCTTCCCACCAGGCTACGACACAGAGGTGGGGGAGCGGGGGCTGAAGCTCAGCGGCGGCGAGAAGCAGAGGGTGGCGATCGCTCGAACCGTCCTGAAGGAGCCTCAGATCATCCTGCTGGACGAGGTGAGAGTTCTAGGAAGGTTCTGAAGTGTCCTTGAGCAAGATGCTGAACTCATTGGTTCCATCGGTGGATGAGTGATGGTGTGAACGGGTGAATGCTGACTTGTGTTCTGAAGAACTCTGAGGGGATCTGTAGTCGGTCCGGTCACCAAGGTTCCATGTGTTTGATCAACCAGGCCACATCTTCACTGGACACCCAGACCGAGAGGAACATCCAGGCTTCACTGGCCGAGGTCTGCACCAACAGGACCACCATAGTGGTCGCACACAGGTGACGCCA
>JBBDHG010000245.1:1087500-1150000 GCA_037951165.1 Lophius americanus
GAGGTTCTCGCCAGCAGGAGAAGATGTCGTCATCAGAAACCGAGGCGATTGTGTTACTCAGATTGTTTTTGTAAAAACATCCTGGATGGGCTGAAAGCGTCGGTGTCAAAGGTTTATGTGTGGAGTATGAGCCGCCCGAGGGCCGGAAGGAGGACGAGAGAGAGAGAGAGAGAGAGACATAGAGAGAGGGAAAGAAGAAGAGAGAGAGCGAAAGAGAGAGTCTGGGTTGCAATGGCGCCTCGTTAACAATAAATGCCTCTCCGACAACAAAGATGTGTCTGGCTTTTTTCTGTAAAACGATATCGCACTAAATGCAGCTCTACCAGCTTGAAATACTCAGGCCGCCGTCGCCACGGCAGAGTTCCTGTGAAGAAAGAGGAGGAAGTGAAGTTGTCTCTGTTGATCGCTCTAACCACTGAAAGGTACAATGGGGGTTTCGGTTCGCTCCGCCTGAGGGACTCTACTCTACAGAACCTCTCCCATCGGCCCGTTCCACTCCCTCTCCTTCACTGCCACAATACCAAACATGAATATTGATCTTCCATGTAACTTAAGTACGGTTTGTAAATAAATCTATCTCGAGGAACCTCGTCACATGACGGGATCACATCATTTTGACACTTGAAGGCCACCGTGAATTCTTGGACAGGGAGGGGTAAATTGAGGAGGTTGTTATCCAGAACCTCTGCAGTAGGGTCCACTAGATTTTACGCACTGCACCTTTAAGTCATCCAAATGAACTTCCCCTGCATCGCCACTCTACATCCTGTCAGAAGGTCTCGTTTATAGCAAACAAAGTTCAGCACTCACCTCCTCTTCTGTGCCCAGGTCACCATGGCCCCGCCCCCCACCCTCCCCCACAGGTATGTTCAGCACAGTTGTCAGTTTGAGGTTGTCGTTTTTTCTATTAACTTTCTAACACTCTGTCTCAGGTTCTAACCGTCTATCGTCACAAAAACATGTTGTCATGTGGTTTCAAGCCATGTGACTTTAGAACGACGTCGTTCAGACACCTTGGTTGTTGTGAATTCACGACATGCCGACTTTTTTTTGGGTGAGACTCTTATTTTGAAAGTCTTACTTGAAACCGCTTACTACTTCCGCAACTGTTTTCCTCCGTTCGTTCAGCAGTAAAACTACATCCGGTGCAGAAGTCATTGACGATGTAAGTTTGTTATTGCTGTTATGAGGTTCATATGATTAAATTCCTTGTGTTATTCCTCTGTATTTAGTCATATATCAGTGTTTGTTCCATCATTGTGATGTTAGTGTTGTTTAATGAGACAATTCGTTTTTAGCCAAAGTAAAGCTAATTGTATATCCTTCTTGTTTTATGTCAGAAACTTAGTAATAACTTGTCTTAGTGCTGCATCACGTGTCCACCTACTAACCTTAAAGTAAAGCGCTTAAACATCTTTATTGACTGTGTGTTACCTGACCGGAGGTCTGTGGTGGTCAATATTCAAATCACCAGATGTAAAGGCTCAAACCCCCAAAACGTTTCTGTTTTGTTCCTGCCAGATGCTGGATCCACACAAATACACCTCATGTACGGCACTGGTCTCTAAAAGTGCTTTATTGACTCAACTTTGTGATTTCACTACATGCCACTAGAAATATTTGCGCTAAATTACATTTCACACACTGTACAGATGATGATACACAAACTGTGAATATCCACATGGATCTGCTCCAGAACATCCAGCTTCCAACTCTGGGATAGACAAAATCACGAACATAAAACAAATAAGTACGGTAACAGACATCAGCATGAAAGCAGCAGGGAGGGGAAGAGTCACACACGGAGATTAATCACAGACAGATAAGACAGGAAGTCAGGATTTCACAAAGCACCGCCCACAGAAGAGGAGAATGATGAGGATGGGTCGACATCAGAACATTCTTTTCATGTGACGCCTGTCTATGTGACTTAACACACACACACACACACACACGCACACGCACACAGAGTGCTGCTGGAAAGGTGGTAAATCTTTGAAGATTTTAAATACTTTTTCAAAAATGGGATGAAATAAGAAAAAAAAACACTATGAAAATGCAAAAAGAACCAAGAATTCACATAAACAGATGAATTTCAAAAACAAATCATTTTTTCTAAGGGAACCTGTTCAGGGACATTTTGTCCTGATGGGTTTGAAACGTCCGGCTGTCAGAGACTTTAACGAATCAGACTCCTCCCACTGAGGTTCATGAATATCTGTCCTCTAGGTTTTGTGTCATCTTGAAAAACAAAACAAAGCTGTTCATCGGACCCTCGCATCCGGGTGCCCATCAGGTCGTGTGCCAGCTGCCACTGGGCTCAAGTGAAGTTAAGTTTAAGTTCATGACAGTATCAAGTTTAAATTTTCCAATCCAAACTGGAGTTTATGGCAGGTCGGATCGATCGATGCCGTGTTATGACAGTTTCGCCTTTTATGGCGAGATGATAATATTTGCCGCCCTCTACTGTCCAGACCGATTATCAATAACTCAAGATTCTGATCACTTGTAATGATGATGGTCGGGATGTGTCAATCACCAAATTTGAATCCGATCGGGATAAAACTCTTGGAGGGGAGAGTTAAAGTACGACCCCTACAAACAGGGGAAAAATCTAGAGATTCGGATAAAAACGTACTAAATTTTAAACGTCTTGGTGAAAATAAGTCCAATGGGGCAAATCTTTCCCAAAATGTCTAGGTGGCGCTGTGGAGCCATTTTGCCTCGCCATGTGCTGCAAAATCCTTAAAATACAAAATCATGTACCAGAACTGATGGGGGTACCAGCTTTCCAAACCTTTCCGAGCTGGTGTAGAGTTTGACCCCCATGGTAGAAGAACCAGTGGTTCTATAGGCTCTATAAGCTCGGTACCATGGGATATCGGGCCTTCTGTTCCGCTACCCCTCGTCTGTGGAACGCCCTCCTTGACCATCTGAGGGCTCCACAGTCGACTGACACATTCAAAAAAGGACTTAAAACTTCCTTTTTAGCAGAACCTATAACTTAAATTAACATTTTTGCTTTTTGGTCATATTTTTATATAGTTATTATTTTATTTTCTATTGATGCTTTTACTGCTTTTACTTTGTAGCACTTTGAGATGTGATCCAAATGATAAGTAGGTTATAAATTGAATGTATAATTATTATTATTATACATATAAGGGGCTTTTTCTAATCTTTCTTAATGAGGATTTTTTTTTCTTTTTACCTGGTCAAATAACCGATATAACAATGAATCTTATTTTAGGTTGATTATACACTAATAAAAACATAGTTGTGAATATAATATTTCATTTATTCAAAGAGTTACCACAACTTTTTTACAAACTTCACCTTTAATCTCCTTGGCAGAGGTAATAAATAACGTCTCTGGGTTCCACAGAGAAACTGAGTGCCTCTCTCTGGTACCCAGAACCTTTTGGTGTGAAAATGCACAATTTAGGGATAAATTATATATATTTTTAAAACATATGTTTTTGTCTTTTTTCTTCAATTGGCTCCTCTTCATTAATTTTGGGACCTTTAATATCAGATTTATGCAGAAATAAACTGCTTTCACGAACCATCTAGCAGCACTTTACACACTCACACACTCACACACTCACACACACACACTCACACACACACACACACACTCACAGACACACACACACACTCACACACACACACGCTGACACACACACTCACACACACACACACTCACACACACACACTCACACACACACACACACACACTCCCACACACACACACTCACACCCTCACACACACACACACACACCAGCATGTTGGGCCCTTATTAAAATGCCATGGCCAGTCTGTAGCAGCGAGGGCAGACTCAGTGCTTCATCTCTTAATCATGATCCCGGCCGAGAAGTTCCCGTCTCTCCTCTCCTTCCTGACTCACTGACTCTGGCTTCCTCTCCTCCTCGGGTTAGGAAGCCTCAGATGTCCTCCAGCTATGAAAATTAATTTCCGGACCCCGATTCTTCAGTGTGTGGTTATTATAATGTTGTTTAACGGGTCGGTGTTTGGTCTCCACACCTGTGGGTCATTATAAAACGAATCTACTGGAAAACCTTAAGTAACTTCCTGTTTTCCTGCAATTTCTCTAAAGTCTGTCCGCTGTCAATCAATCGGGTTGTTTTTCCTGTCGGTTTAGCGGTGATCTGTTCCTGGTCTGAACATAGCAGAAGGTTTCCTCTGGGTTTGGTTTTCGGACATATCTGTGACTTCATCGTCATTGGTTTGATTCGCATGACGCTTTGACGTGAAAGAGATGAGATTCTCCAATCGGGTCTGTCTGGATGTTGAAGGGGAGGAGGACATATCTGTGACATCACATTCATTACAAAGCAGGAGTTGGGTTAACTTCACCACAGAGAGTGGAAAGAAATGTATGTAGTGACGTGGAGGAGGCTTCGCGTTCCTCACCTTATCTCTAAGGCTGAGTCCGCCCACCCCCCCTCTGAAAGGAAGCTCATTCCACCTTCACCTCATTCTTTGGGTCTTTACTCAGAGCTCATAGATGACATAGATGGCCCTATAGATTGAGAGCTTCGCCTTCAGACTCAGCCATCTCTTTCTTACTTTCTTTTTTTTGCTGCTCCTTCATTTTGAAAGAAGCCAGTTGAGGTGGATCAGGCATCTGATAAGACGCCACCCCTTGGAGGTCTTCCTGACCCCGGGGTAGAGCCACAACTCTCTGGAGGAGCTAGAGGGGAACCTCTGGATCCTCCAGGATGAGCTAGAGAGTGTTGCTGGGGAGATGGATGTTCGGAATACAACGACCCGACTCCAGATAAGCGCAAGGAAATGGGATGGATGGAAACTCAAGAAAGGGGCGGGTTTAAGAAAGTGACGCAAATGACACCTGTCAATATTTGTGCGAGAATAAAGACAAGAAATTTTAAGTTCTGTGTGAACGCAGTTTGAGAAATGAGAGAAGGGAAAAACATGAGATCTGTAAGGAAAGGAAGGAAGGTGAAGAGGAAAGGTGGAAGGAAAGTTGAAGGAAAGGACAGAATGAAGAGGCGAGGGACAGAAGGCAGAAAGAAAATAAGGACAAAGACGCAACAGATAAAAATAGAGAGAGATGATTGGCTCTGAAATGTTCAGTGCTCAGGAGATGTTATGCGCACACACACACAGACACACACACACAGATACACACAGACACTCACACACACACACAGACACTCACACACAGAAACTCAAACACACACAGACACTCACACACACAGACACACAGACACACACAGACACTCACACACACAGATACACATAGACACTCACACACACACACAGACACTCATACACACACAGACACTCATACACACACAGACACTCACACACAGAAACTCAAACACACACAGACACTCACACACACAGACACACAGACACACACACACACAGACAGACACACACACACACAGATACACACAGACACTCACACACACACACACAGACACTCACACACACAGAAACTCACACACACACACACAGACTAAAACTGGTGTCTAAGAGTGGTTGTCCTCTTGCTGAACTCTTACACACATTCACATGGCGTTCAGGACATGAGCTGTCATCGCCATGGTTACCGTCTGACCCCCCAGTGCCCACCCATCACCCCAGAACTAAGGTCGACACTGACATAACGTGTGATGCAAACACCTGTGTGTGGTCTGTGCGTCTGTACTGAATGATTCTGTTTCCCGCTCAGTCAATCTCTCTCTCTCTCTCTCTCTCTCTCGCTCTTTCTCGCTCTCTCTCTCCAGTCAGTCTCAGTGTCTCTCTCTCAGTTGATCCTCCTGTGTTTCTGGTGCCAGAGTGCTGTCGGCAGGTTCTGGCAGCCCTGGTACTCTCGCCGCATCTCACCATCCGTCAGGGGCGGGGTGACATTGCAGGGTGCTCCAGCCAGTGTCACGTTCAAAAGCCCCGCCCATGGCTCCAGGAGGCGGGACATCCCAGCGCCCTGTGGCATCATGGGTGGAAGAAGAAATTAGAGGCTTGAACGTTAGAGAACAATGAACTTTAAATGGGATCAGGTACCTTTCCGAGGTGGTCCAGCAGGCAGGTGGCAGAACTGATGTGGGACCAGCTGCTGTCCTCCCTGCCCTGGTTCAGCCTCTGGTGGTTCTGGGTTTGCCATGCCTGGCTCTGGATCAGAACAATGTTGAGGTGTTTCAGGGAACCTCGCAATCTCTTGTAAAGGACTCCACTGTAGCTCTGATCCACAAAGAGCAGAACACGAGTGGCCTTGCAGCCGGCCAGGTCGGCCAGCAGCTCGTTTACGGAGTATCGCTCCTTCAGGTCGGCCTGGGAGGAGAGACGGAGGAGGGTCAGACAGTCAAGAACTTTGTCTCTATTCTAGGACAGGGTCGCCAACTCCTTGATGACTAAAGACATGTCAATCTCCCAAGAGGGTCGGAGTCGATCCCAAAGCAGAGAAGACAATGAAACTTTATAATCTAGAGGAAGTTAAAGTCGTAACAAGGTTTCCGTAGGTGAACCTGCCTAATCGTTGTTAGCGGTGGCACCACCTCCCTGGAGCGTGTTGGGCAGAAGCCCGTGTTGAGGGTGCAGAGGGCAGAAAGGTTCTGGACAGACAGGCAGAAAAACTCTCTCTCACCCACTGTCCTCCAAAACATCTCAATAATTTAAGCACCTCCTTGATCGGAAAGCTTACAGTCATTTTCTGAAGGCAGCTGCAGAACAGAATAATGAATGAAACTCAAAGTACAGTCACAACCATTTCTGAACAGAACCGTGGAAGACTGGATCCCCTCTGTCATGTAGATAGTTTGGTTTCCCGGTTCTTATGTATATAAAGTTCTCAAGGTTGGATGCAGAGATGGGGAAATACAGAGGAGGGTAAATGTTGAGTATCAGGGTAAAGTTTCTGACTGACTTGAGTGTGTGCGAGTGTGTGTGTGCGTGTGTGTGTGTGTGTGTGTTTGTGTGTGTGTGTGTGTGTGTGTGTGTGTGTGTGCGTGTGTGTGTGTGTTTGTGTGTGTGTGTGTGTGTGTGCGTGTGTGTGTGTGTGTGTGTGCGTGTGTTTGTGCGTGTGTGTGCGTGTGTGTGTGTGTGTGTTTGTGTGTGTGTGTGTGCGTGTGTTTGTGCGTGTCTGCGTGTGTGTGTGTGCGTGCGTGCGTGTGTGTGTGTGAGTGTGTGTTTGTCTTACAATGCCGTTGAGATTGGCGTCCCACAGCAGCATGGTTCCGTCGTTGCGTGTCGGGGAGTTCAGATAAAGAACCAGCGTGTCGGCGCAGTGCTGCTTTCTGCAGACGTACGACACGTGGTTACGAATCACCGCTTTCTCCGTCGCCGAGTAAACTCCCTCCAAGTCCTCTGTGGGGGGGGGGGGGGGGGGGGGGGGGGGGGCAAAAGAGTTAAAGACCCCGTCAGTCAGATCGTAGGGGGAGGTTTCCTCCATCTTCTCAACTTTCTCAAGTTCATATTTGGTTCTACCGTCTGAACAAATGTCAGAAAGTAATATGGAGGCAGGAAAAATTAGGCCCAATTTCCAACAGGCCTCACCTGCGGTTGATAACCTGGATAGTAAAGGTGAGGTCACTGAGGACGGCAGTACTTTGGGGGTAAATGTGTGTTTTGTCAGTTTGATCAGTTAGATTGGAGCGAGGAAACGTTAGATCCATCAAGCATACCAGGAAGCTGTTCGCTGCTGGCGAAGAAGGTCTTGATGTGGTCTTTATGGAAGCCGTTGTTCTGCAGCATCTGATAGAACTTCTGGAGGTTCTGAACGTGGCGCTGGAACGTTATCTGCTGCTGCCAGCCACCTGCAACAATGTGCATGCAAAGATCTCAGAGGGTCGTAGAATGGACCCAGCACAGAACTATCAGCCTACCAGGATCCTTGTCAGCTCTAAGCTCTAATCAGGAGGAAGAAGAAACATCTGGATTGGAAGGAACCGCATATACTTCTTCTATCTGATGGTCTGGACCTGGACCTTGCTTCTTCTTTCTACTCAAGTCTGTCTGTGTGGTTCTGGTGTGGATGTTTATGTTGAGATTAGCTTTTCGTCTTTTAATAAACATCTAAATTGAGTGTCATCCATGACTTAAAATCAAACCTGCTGATCCTCGTGTGCTTTGACTCTTTGACTTTAGTGTGACTTTATCTCCATGCCTCCATTCTGAAGATCTCACTTCAGGGTTTTTCTTGATCCTTCCATTATGGACTCTTGTTTTGGATGTTCATGTCTTTGAACTATTCCCTTTTTTCTCCGCTGCAGGGAACGTGGTTCCTCACGGACTAATAGTAATAATGATAATAACTAATAATAAAACTATCCCGTCTGCATCTGGGTCTGATTTTGGTGAATTGAAGAATTTCATTACTATGCAGATGATACTCCACTATATCTTTCCTTTGAACCGTGTGAAGCACTTCTTCCCTGCATCACTGTCTCGCCATACTAAAGAATTAGTTGGAAGGAAATTCTTTTTAAATCCTCCAAAACGGAAATCTTTATCTTAGACCCAAATCTCACTCGAGGCTAAATTCTGCCTACTCTTGGATCTCTAGCTCCACATGTGGTGCCGACCCTGGAGCCGTTTCACACCAGAACCTCGTTTTTGAGTCCGTTCTTAAAAGGCTGGATTTTATGTGAAGCCTCGCCTGAATGACATCCCAAAATAAACTTCAAACACTCTAGCCTTTAGATCCTCCTGTCATTGGATGATGTCACTGACGCTGAGCTGGTCCCTCCCCCTCTTACGTGTTGATCTGCTCTTCTGGCAGAGACGGCGCGTCCTACCTGAGACGAGTACGGCGTGATCACAGGTCTGGTAGAGGCGGCAGGAGAGGTGGGTGGCCAGCGGCTGCTGGTGGCAGCGTCGGGTGTTTTTGTTCAGCTCACAGCTGGAGACAGGTAAAGTGGGCGGGTCCATAGGGAGAGGCTGAGGGCACCGCGCAAACTCCACATGTTCTGTTGGGGGCATCAAGGAAAATGACTTCTGAACACAGCAGAACCACGGCGCTGAACACATTTCCTGACCACAAGTATGCTCACGCTGATCAGCCATATCATTAAAACCATCTGGTTAGCAGGCGTGCTAACCAGATTCCCTTTCTCCCCCAAAAACACTTCTGTGATGTCACTGTCTGTTCTGACTCCCTTCCATCAGAACCAGATTCCCTTTCTCCCCCAAAAACACTTCTGTGATGTCACTGTCTGTTCTGACTCCCTTCCATCAGAACCAGATTCCCTTTTCCATCAATGTGTGCTACAGTAGCTCCTCTTTTGGATCAAACAGCACATGTGGCTTTCACTCCCCATGTCCATCATCAAACCTTAGATGTCTTACATTACACCACTTTAGAATGTTCTAACCCCGCAAGACCAGCAAAACCCAATAAAACCTGCAGTTCTGGAGTCCTGACCCAGTCCTCTAGCCTTTCCAGTTTGGTTCTTGTCAGAGATGCTTAAACTTCTACATCTTCCTGCTTCCAGCATCGACTTCAGGACAAATTGTTCACTTCCTGTTAAACCAGGCCATCCTTAAAAAAAGTCTTTAAACGTCTTAAATGTATTTTTGGATTTTTAAAATGTCTAAGAATGTCTGAAATTTTATGTGTGAGTTATTTATTTTGATCTGGAACTGAATGAATGAGTGAGGGAGGTTTGTCAGAACATTTCAGATGTGGGTCGTTGGGTGGGTCAAAGTTGTGGCGACTGGATGTGAACTTTTTCCTCCCGCTGTCTCGTGTTTATTTCACCCTTCATAAACGGCACATTGTTTGTTTCCACGCAGGTCTATTTTAGTTTTATTTAGTTTAATTGATAGCTCGTGTGTGCAGAACTTTATTGATCTCTGAACCCGATCATACTGTGATGTAGTTTGAGTTCTCCAGATTCCGTCGCATGTCGGTGGTTATAATGATATGGCTGGTCGGTGAATGAACGCGTCTCAGCGGACAGAAGTTTGAAATGTTTCACGTTAATTTCAAAGTTCTGACTCAATGTATTGATCCTAAATTCTAGTTTCTTCAGAAAGAGTCAGACCCAATAGATCCAGAACCAGAAAATATAAGATTTCATGAAACTTTTTTCAGGTTTACTTTACGACATAAAACTACTGTAAAACCTGTCTGTAGAAATTACTGTTAAAAAAAAGGAAAAAGTCACATGGCAACTATAAAATACTGAAACATTTAAAACAGTAAATCGCTGTAGTTAATACCGTGAATTATCTTAGAGAAAGAAACAGTAAATAACTTTTAACGTTTTTGCTCAGAAGACGTGGAAAACAGAATTTTACTGTAAGTCTCTGATAAAATGATAAAATAATAAAATACTGTTACTGTTAAAGGAGAGTCATTACCGTGAAACATAAAATGTAACCGTTAAGCAAGAGCATCCCATAATTTCTCCAAAACAAGATGCTAAAAATATGGAATATATTAGTTAAATAAAAGAAATCTGAATTTATTGTAATGTCTCGCAGATGCTGACCTTGTTTTTACGGTTACATTCTGACAAGCTGCCGGTATTTTACTGTAAATTATACAGAATATTTTTATAGTGTGTCCAACCACAAGGGGGCGATGTTGTAATTAAACCCACATGAGAAATAAACAAACAACCTTCTCCATGTCTGTCAGTTAAAAGGAGGAACCGGGTTGTGATCCATAAACTTACCGACACACCGGAGTCTCTGCGTCCGGCTGCCGTCTCCGACCCCGACCACCAGTGGGAGGAAGTGGACCTCACAGAACCCGCCCGCCGCCCGGTCCAGCAGCCGGCTACTACCGCTCGTGGTGAGGGTCCCACTGCGCAGCCCTCCACCTGCCAGCCGATTGTGTCCATTACCCATGAGCCTCTCAGGTCCGGTTTGACGGCGCTTCAGCTGGTTCTGACAGCGACCCTTCAGAGCCAGAGTCAAACACTCCTCACCTGAGGATGCCCAGAGGAAGAAAACACCTTGATGACATCATTCTTAGACATAGTGAGTAAAAAGATCAGTAGAGCTTAATGTCATCTCAGCCGCCACCTAATCCCCTGTCCTATCCCCCCACCACCTACCCCCCACCTCCTATCCCCCCACCACCTACCCCCCACCTCCTAACCCACACCACCTACCCCCCACCTCCTATCCCCCCACCACCTACCCCCCACCTCCTATCCCCCCACCACCTACCCCCCACCTCCTAACCCACACCACCTACCCCCCACCTCCTAACCCACACCACCTACCCCCCACCTCCTATCCCCCCACCACCTACCCCCCACCTCCTATCCCCCCACCACCTACCCCCCACCTCCTATCCCCCCACCTCCTATCCCCCTCCTCTTACCCCCCACCACCACCTATACCACCACCTATCCCCCCACCTCCTATCCCCCCCCTCTTACCCCCCCACCTCATATCCCCCTCATCTTACCCCCCCACCACCACCTATCCCCCCAACTCCTACCCCCCTCCTCTTACCCCCCCACCACCACCTATACCACCACCTATCCCCCCACCTCCTACCCCCCTCCTCCTATCCCCCTCCTCTTACCCCCCCATCTCCTGACATTCAGATTATACAGGGCAGACAAGGGGAAAGGCAGTCCGTGTGAAGCGTTGGAGGAGGGCAGAGGAGGACAGACTTTACCCTCCTCCTCTGGAGGCGGGATCTACTGGATCCTTTTAATGTGTTTCAAACTGCTTCTGTTTTTTCATGCTGATCTGCTATTGGCCAAAACACAGAAAGTGATGCTCCAAGGGAGGACGTCCTGATTAAACCAATCAGGAACCAGAATACAAGATTGACATCTAGTGTGAGGTGGTGGCGGTGAAGGAGAGATGGATTCAAAGACGGCTTCTTTTAAAGAGAACTAAAAAATGAATTTAACTTAGGCCTTATCCTGAACCTTTCATTTGTTCAGCTTTAGCAGTTAGCTTGTTAGCGTAGCAGTTGAGATGACTCACTCAGAGACGAGTGAGTGTCATAACCATAAACATAAAATAACATAAAGACGAACGTTTGACGGCGAAACCTTGATGCTAAGAAGCTAGAAAGGGTTTTGACCATCCATCAATCACTCCTGCGTAGCCGCTGCAGGGATGTGAGGGGCTGGAACCTACGTCAGCGCGAGGTGGGATTGGAACCATTACCTTTAACCACCTACGATCATCGCTCCACCTCCTGATTCCGCTTCAATCTCCTCTTCCTCTTTCTCCTCCTCTTTGCACCAAACCTCCCCCTCCTCCCTCAGAGGTTAAACGAGGTCTCAGCTAAGTTTTCCTCTTAAAGACTTTGGTCCAAACCCGCCTCCAGGACCCGGCGTGGAGCTCGTGAATAATTGACCGGTGTGTGTTCGTGTCTCATTCACCTCCACGTCGGGCCCTAACCTCGCTCACGGCGGGGGGTCAGCATCTCGCGCTCTCAGACCGGGCCAGGACCATTACGGAATACATTAACTTCCCGTCCCCTCGGACCTTTGAAGCACTTTGGAAACACTTCTGGTCCTCCCGGGTTTGTCCACAGAGGACATGATGTTTGCCTTCACCAGGAGTGGAGCCTTTTAGAAACGCCCTGCTGTGATTGTCAGCGCTTTTATAAATATTACAGAAAGACTTCCACTCCGCCTTCCGTGCGACCAGACCCTGACTGTCTCCTGGAGATAGCTTCACTGGTACCAATCAGCCATAACATTATAACCACCTGCTCAATAATGACAGGTCTGACATGTGGGCGCATGGACTCCGCTGGTCCAGAACATCACCAGATGAGGCCATCAGTGTATCGTCTCCATGAAGGGGGCGGGATTTCAGCAACGTTTAGGTAGGAGCTACGGGTCAGAGGAACATCCTGTTTCTCAGCAGAACGTTGTCCAAAAGCATCACACTGGATCCTACGATTGCGTTTCTACCCATAATGCATCCTGGCATCTCTCTCTTGCGCCCGGTAGGTTTTCATGACGCGAATGAAAAAATCCATCGGACCGGGCCACCATCTTCCGTTGCTCCGTGGTCGATTGCTTGTGGTCCCCTGCTATGATGTCACTGTGTGTTCTGAGACCTTCCTATTTTAAACATTTATGATAAAATGTTCACTTCCTGCCACCCACTGACACGTAACCATGGTAACCAGTTAATCCACACTATTCAGACTTCACCTGTCTGGTTCTGGCAGAGGTTTATTCTCACGTGATGCATCCAAAACTATTTTTTTATGGTATATTTCCATTATTGAGTAACTTTAGACGGAGTTAGAATGCGGCGGACTCACCCAGGTAGACGCCGTCCAGATGGGAGCATCTCTTCTTCGTCACATTCAGGTCCACATAGAAGAGGACCACCGGGTGCCCGAAGTTCTCCCCGGGACTGGGATCTAGCACCAGCACGGCATCGTGGGCCGAAGAGCCCGGGAACGTCTGCTGGTGTCTGAGAGGACCTTCTCCTCGGTTCAGCATCGGGCCGGCGCCGAAGCCGCCCCGTGTTTTGGAGCTCATCATCCCGGCCGAAGAGTCCGGTAGGATGGCCAGAACTTTGTCTGAGGTTCCTGTAGGGTTCGGAGGACGGAGATCACGAACGTCAGAACGTACAGCCACAAATACTTTTTTTTAATTGACTTTCATGAGAGCAGAATAAAAAATCTAATTTTAATATAAATTTACAACTGAAATAAGTTTTGGCGCTGATAGTCTTCCATACATTTTCTTTTCTGTAAGCTGATGACTTAAAGCTTCCGTACATGACGGACATGGATTAATAAACCTACGTAACACAAGTGGAGTGATTATAGACTGATCAGCCAAAACATTAAAACCACTAGACGAATATTCCTGTAATATGTCCCACCAAAAAAGCTCTGTGATGTCACTGTTTGTTTGTTTGTCAACATCTTCAGGACAAAACCTTCTCCTGCTGCCGAATATATCCCATCCACTGATTGGTAACCGTGTTAACCAGATACAAAATGTTATTAACTTCGCCTGTCAGTGGTTATAATGTTATGGCTGATCTGTGTAAAACAACTGAATAATCTCTTAAAATGAAACATATCAACTCTTTGAGATGTTTGATCAACCGTTTGTTTATTTCCCTCCTATGACGTCAGACTATTTACACTGGATACACTCTAAGACAAACAAACAATGAATTTAAAGTACTTTGATTCTCTGACGTTTGCATTAAGTTTAATAATAATATTTTCCATCAGATTATAAACATTTCCACATATAGATTTTTATGAGCCATTTTGTTATTTCAGCTAATAATAGTGAAATAATATCCACAATAATTAAACTGTAACTTATTTTTATCCCTCTGACGCAAAAAGTAAAAAAGTGTTTTTATAATAATAATAATACTTTTTTATTCTATAATCACTGAATGAAAATGAATGAAGTTTCTTAATGGATGAATGAATGAATGACAGAATAAATGAATGAATGACAGAATAAATGAATGAATGACAGAATAAATGGATGAATGACAGAATGAATGAATGACAGAATGAATAAATGGATGAATGAATGAATAAATGGATGAATGAATGAATAAATGAATAGATGGATGGAGGAGATAAAGCAGAAAATGACCCCGGGGATGGGTGACCTTTGACCCCTCCTACCTGCAGCGGTCCGTGGCTCTGATGCGTAAACAGCCACAGAAGACATCGGCAGGGGGGCCAGCCGCCTGCACTCGGTTTCGGAGAGCGAGGACATGCGGAGGCACCGGTCCAGTTGGTTCCACTGCAGGGACTGGAGGGCAGAACGGACCCATCGTTCCAACCGGCCCGAGGTCATGCCTCCGCCCAGAGGGGTCGCCACCGCCAGGTGTAGGATGGAGAGAAGCAGCATGAGGAGGAGTCGCATCATCGCGCCGGTTACCCTCTGGTTCTGGTTCTGGTTCTGGGTTTATTTTTACTTTCTCCTCTTTATTCCAGTGTTTTTGAGTTATTCCTTCTCTCCAGCGCCGATGCTGCTCCTTCAGACTTTCCTCCCGCAAAACCCGACTGATTTAAGTTCTTCTCTCTCAGAACCGTTTCTTCACATCTCCAAAACAGTGAAAAATGAAAATAAATTCTCTTTTAAATAATGTCACGCACTTGAATCCTTCAGCCTCCTCCTCCTCAGTCTTCCTGTTTTCTGTTTTATTCCTCCTTCTTGAGGGATTTGAAGGAAATGTAAAACCAGAACTTGTGGTTGTATTTCTCTCTTACTCGATCTTTATCTTGGTTGTATTTCTCTCTTACTCGATCTTTATCTTGGTTGTATTTCTCTCTTACTCGATCTTTATCTCGGTTCTTGTTTCTCTCTTCCTTGAAGCTGATGGGATGCTGGCATCTTTAAAACCTCACTCTTTCTCTCCTCAGGTCACTTTTTCTCCTTTATTCCTCCTTTCCTCTTGGTTCCACTGAGTTCAGAATCTCCAGTAGCTCCCAAAGGTGCCAGTTTAAACTTCTGACTTTTCCTCTTCTTCTTCTTTATCCTCTTCCAGCGGCCGACCCAGAGCAGCTTCAGGTTCTGTTCTGATGTAGAAGGTTAAAGATCATCCTGGAGGGAGAAAATGCTCTCAGAGGTAAGATCCTCTTCCTCCGTCAACTCCAAGCAGTTTGTCCTGCAGACGTTTTTCTCCCTCTGACACTGTAGCCTCCACAGCTCCGAGGAGAGACCCACTCCCACTGCTCAACCCACCCAGAGCGCTCTCTCTCTCTCTCTCTCTCTCTCTCTCTCTCTCTCTGTGTCTCTCTGTGTGAGTCTCTCTCTCTGTCTCTCTATCTCTCTCTCTCTCTCTCTTTGTCTCTCTGTGTGTATGTGTGTCTCTCTCTCTCTTTCTCTCATTCTCTCGTTCTCTTTCTCTGTCTTTCTCTCTCTCTCCCTCTCTATGTCTCTCGCTCCCTCTCTTTCTCTCTCTCTCTCTCGCTTTCTCTTCGTCTATCTGTCTGTCTCACTTCCTCTCTCTCTTTCTCTCCCTCTCTTTCTCTCTTTCTCTCATTCTGTTTCTCTCTTTATCTGTCTTTCTCTCTGTCACTCCCTCTCTATGTCTCTCTCTCCCTTTCTCGCTCTCTCTCTCCTCTAGAGAAGGTAAAAAAGAAGGGAAGTAATAGGAGAAAGGGGCGAAGTTTAAAAAAAGGAGGAAAGAGAAGTAAATGATCTGTAGAGAACGGAGAGACAAGAAAAAGGGTAAACGAGTGAGGATAAATGTAGGAAAAGAAAGGAAAGAAACGGTTTGAGGAAGACGGGAAAGAAGGAAAGACAGGAGGGGCAGATGTGAGGATAAGAAGATGGGAGAATGAATGAAATTTAGATAATGTGGGATAGAGGATGGGAAGGATGGAGGTAGAGTGGATGAGAGGGTGGATTTCTCAGGTGATTCCTGCAGTGCGCCCTCTAGTGGCGGACTTAATGAAGTACAACAGGATTTGACTGAAACGTTTTCCACTCATTTATTAAATTCATAACCACGTGCTCCACTTGTGGTTTCTGTGATGCTTCATGATTCACTTTGTCCTCCGTGGCTGGAAGAACATAGATGTGAGCATCAGAGTGTTAAAAAAAAAAGAAAACACTAAGTTGCTTACATTCATTTGAAATGCATATGTTCGCTAATCATTCACTGTTTTCTGAGCGGAAGAGGATAATTCAGCCGGCTATTATTTTTTACTACTAATAATAAAAACAATTTTATTAAAAATAAATAAATATATATATATTATTTAAATACAAAATAATGGCAATATAATTTTGAGAATTGTTGCTTCTTTTTTGTTGATGCAGTTAATTAAAAACAGATTTTATTTTGCATGTGAATTTTGAAAAAAAATACAGTTTTCTAACTGATATTGATACCTTTAATAAGAAATGTTCATTGGAGTAATGGTGTAAAACACTACTAATAGTAACATAAAAAATTAATGACGTGAATGTGTCTATTATTTTTTAAATTGTACTTGTAATTTGTCTATTTCCTATTACCTTGGTTTGTTCTGAACTCTTTAAGATGATTTTAGAGTAGTTACGTTACTTCGTGTACAAAAACTATAAAATGCGTCATACTACCTCAGATAAACATGGGCATTCTGAGTTCCGTTTGACAATCGAGGTTTTTAATTTTAGCCCCCTGTGTGATTGAGTTTGACGTCCCTGCTAGTGTGACTGCAGCATTCGCCAGTGCCGCCCTCCACCAGCAGGGGGAGGTGTGACACAGAAGCTGAACCGGAAATGCTGTATATATAAACGATCTTTGGTGGCGATATTTCACATATCTGCGCTTTACCCGGAATGTCCATCTCTGCTGCAATGTGACAAATTAACCGGTTTTTCGGCACCGAACCATCATGTACGGGGACAAAGTAGGTGTGACAATATTCGTATGAACTATTTATGATATGTTTTATTACTGACACAAAAGGGGGGCTTTTGATTCTGACTGAACACTGTTTGTGTTGCGTTAGTTGTTGCTAAGCTAACGCTTTCTGGACGACGGATATGAGCTAGCCTGGATGCTAACTAGCTATGTAGCTGCTACTACACTGGAAAATTACCGGTGCAAAGAATATATTTGCCTTTTAACCTGAAATAACTGATATATTTTAGTTAATTACAGCTAACTGATTAGCTGGCTAACGCCAAGCGTGAAGCGGCACGCGCGCACACACGTGAGACTACATTTTTTCCTGGGATTGTAGTCCTATGACGTCATACTGTTATCGGTAACATTTTAATTTATTATAAGAAGCCAAAAACTCAACTGACCCAACAGAATGTGATCATATTTGTCTACTTGATGAGACATTTATTCAAACCAAAGCCATGACATTTGCTGTTTGCTTAGCAAATATTTGTTTGTTTTACTTTATTTGTGGTTTTTGAATGAATTGTGCCTGAAATATTGTATGTTTTAGTTTATTAATCAAGCATTAAGTGTCTTTCTTATCTTTAAATATTACGCTTTTACTGTTTATATCCTAGTTACTGTAGTATTGTTTAAATAGACGCTTTTGTGTGACGTCATCCATCCTTGCCGGACTCAACCGCAGCTTTCACAGAGAACGATAATCAAACCAGATTTAAAACGTGGTTACAAATAAATACAATAGACTGTGTTTATGGATATATGTCAAGAATGGTTAACTGTTGGGAGTCTTATTCAACGATCAGTCATAACGTTACAACCACAGAGCTGAAATAGCATGAGCACGTGACATGTCTGGAGCTATAGCTGCACCATCTGACAGCATACTGTAAAGAACATTCACATCAATCGGCCATAACATTATAAACAGTGGCGAGTTATTCAGAATAACGTTGATTATTTGTTTACTAGTGCTGGTTATTGCCATGAATATATTTTTGATATATTGTGGCGTATTGTATGATTCCTATTTTGAAATTATATGCAGGGAAGATAAGGAGATGTATCTTGTTGTTTATTATTTAGAATATTTTTTATCATGCTTTATTAGTACCTTGTTAAAGATTAACGATCCTAGTGATTTATTTTTTTTGCTTTAGTATAACGGGGAAAACGGTAAGCTTACATGTTAATGAATGGCAAGTTTTGATTCTATTTAACAGTATAACACAAAAGACATTAACATATTTAACATCTATTTGTTTATTCACATTGTTCTACAGATTTAAGACTTAGAACTTTTATCTTGCTCTCATCCTTCGTACGTTCTTATTATTACTTTAGAAAACTTTTTCCTGGTTGGCGTTACATATTTACGGTTCAGTCATTGGTGAAATTTCCAAATTCAACATATAAATCTGACCGTCTTTTATAATAATCCCTAGATATTCTTCAGGTTGTGTTTGAGGGTCAGCGTCACCATGTTTACTCCGTCACTTATCCATTGATTTTATTCTCAGTTAAAGACCAATGTTTTTTATTCACGTGTTAACACATCTTTCCAAAGGTACAGGTTTTCGTGACACGTTCAGCAGTACGTACTCCCTTGTACATCGTACCGGTTTAAACCAGTATACTGGATTTATAGCCCAACCCTACTTGTCACCTGTCAGTGGGCGGTATGTAATCTGTGTTCCTGCAGCGCCATAACATCAGGTGACTCCATGAATCAGCCAAACGTTGGAATATCACCTGATATATCCGTCAACATTGTGGTTATTATGGGATGACTCATCGATGAAATACCCACAAAACAAACACTTGGGTGAAGTCAGCTGCAGTGAAGGTGTTTGTTTCGCTATTGACAATTCCCAACTGTCTGCCAAAACATTATAACCACTGACTGGTGGATTCAGAGTAACACCAGTTATCTGGTTACCAAGGTTACATTTGAGTGGGTGGTATGTACTAACTAGGAAGTGTCCTGAACTTGATGTTGGAAACAGGAAAAATGGAGAAGCATAAAGATATGAGTGAACATGCATGAGCTAAATTTTGATTCCACACAACTGGGTCAGAAGTTCTCCAGAACTGCAGGTCTTGTTGGGTGTTCCTTCACTCCATTGTTTGGAAACCATCTAGGTGGCCTGAGGAAGGACTACCAGGGTCATGGGCAACCAGGGCTCACTTATACGTCTGGTTTGCGAAGGCTAGCCTGTGTTGTCTGATTGAACTGAAGAGCTTCTGTTACGCAAATTCATCTGTTCGTTGTGAGACAAGCCCCCCAGCGACGCCAGTCATCCCGATCCTCCATGCACCTGGCTAGTCCTCCGGTGCTTTCTGCACCAGATCTCTTCTAAGAACATCCATAAAAATGTGAGTGTGGGACGTCCTTGATGTCAATGTCCGTGTGTTGAGTCCAACAGCACCAGTTTACTAACCGTGAGCTCCTGGTGTCTCTGGCAATGACCCGCCAACCTCATGCTTCTTGATGCTATTATTTCACACACCCTTGGGAGCCCTCCCTACTGCTCCTTGATGGGGTCATGTCCGTCTGGCTCTATGTTTAAAACTCTGTGCAACATTCTGGTGTAAGATCCATCTGGGGTCCTCTGCAAGGAGGGCTTCAGAGTCCAGCATTCACATCCTTACAGAAGAAGGGATTCTGCCGTCGCAGATGAGAAGTTGAGCTTTGTGTGTCGGGGAAGGCTGGTCTTCCCCTGCTTATACCGTTAATGTCCCGCTCTGAAGAGCTGAATGACCCAAGGTATTTAAAGTACAAAAATAATGATAAGATAAAATAGAACTTTATTGACACTAATGGAAATTCTAGTAACAAAACACACAATAGGTGAGGAAAGACGATAGAGTATTAAATATGACTGATAAAGTAAAAATAAAGTGTTAAAGTTCTCTTTTCACAATGTTTTTGCCGTAGGTGTCTACAGAGCTCTCCTGTGTATCCTGATTACTGTACTGAGGATTTTGTGAGTCCATCGGGACGTTGAGACGACTGGATTCTCTTAAACTAACCCCGTCTCTCTTCTGCTGTTGTTTCAGTGGTGAAAGCTGCCGGGTTACTGTCTCCTGTGGACGTCAAGAAAACTATGAGGACATCCTCCAAGACCTGATACTACCTCCTAGTAGACCCTGTTAGGAGAGATGTTTGTCATTCAAAGGAGCCCTAGGATTTATCCACGGTTATTGAGAGGAAACGACTTCAGTCTGCTTCAGTCTCCATCGTTCTGGACTCCTGGACTCTGCCTTGGTCTCCTATCAAACTGAGTGCTGCTATTGGAGTGGAAACCACTTTGCCTTAGACACTAATCCTTGTACATACCTGCCTGTCTAAACTATAACCCCGCCTTGCTACCTGGAGCTAGCGGTGCTCTCCTGCCTTGTAGCACAGTGGTTGATTCCTGGTGGCAGTTATGTTTACTGTTGCCCAGGATTCATCAAGAACTTGCAATCAACACACGAAGACGGACAGAAAGTCAACTCTATCCAGCTGGAGCTGACGCCTCAAAACACAGAAGAAGGACTCCTTCAGGGGGAAACTACAGGAAGAGAATCGGTTTTGGTTCTGTCCTAACCCGCCTTCAACTATCCACCTAACAGCTCTTCTGAAACTACCACATCTTTGTTAGGCGGTGCCATGCCCACCAACCAATCCTCCCCCTGGGGCGGAGATAAGCTTCGACTTTGTTCCAGGGGAGATGGACCCACCGCCACGATCTCTCCCAGTAAACGGCCTGGGAAGGTTGTGGCTGCTGAAGTGCCTTATAGCCAGTCTTCCCTACAGCTCTCCAGGAAAAAGGACCAAGCCAAATCTCTCGCCTCTTATGTTGCATCATCAGCTTCCTCTGGGAGGCAGACAACGGCGCCCCGACCCCCCGGGCCTGAGAGGGAGAGCAGGGAGAGAAATAAAGCCAACACACGCGGCCAGGTCACGGCTGGGCTTGATGGGTTCCCAAACCTGCCAAAACAACTTAATGGGATTCAAAACCCAAACCAGGTACCGGCAGTAAATCTGAAGCAGGTTGGTAGCATTCTCACAGAACCCAATTCATCCGCCTCTAACAGTAGGGAGCGCCAGACCGGGTTTAATTTCCTGCTCACTGGCACCAAACAGACTTGTATGCCACTCCAAACCTCTCAAAATGGAAACTGTGGAACAGAGAGCGGAGGCCAGGATTCCACAGGTGATGGACCCGTGGGACCGGAGCCCCTTCTGTCTGTTGGTCATCAGGACCCCTGCGACAGAGGGCAACCCTCTCTGCAGCAGATCAACTTGTTGGTGGTGAGTAAAGCCAACCAAAGGGGTTTCTTTTACAATAAATGGAATGTACTGTTCATAAATATGTTGAAGTTTTTATGTTTTAGTCTCTAATCGGCTCAAAAACAAGGATCATTTTTCAGCTTTAGCCTAAAAAGAGCCCTTTAAATGTAGAGAGGGAGGGGCTTCTGCCAGGGCGGAGGCCATGGGTGTTCACGGCCCATGTTGTCTGATCACAGAACAACATTTTTCTGTAGTACATTCCCACAGAATGTACTACAGAAAAAGTTCATGTGGGTTCTGTTAGACAGGTGTCGGAACACAGTGACATCAGAGAGTTGGTTTTAATGTTACGGCTGATCAGTTCAGCTTCATATATAAAAGATTTGATGCACTGATTGACTATATTTGCTCAAACTGAACTTAAACGTGTTATAATTTGGGTCTGTAAAGCTCATATTTTAATCAATTAATCACAATAACGATTTTTTTATGTTAAATGTAATTTTAAAGATTGATTTTAATTGTTCCTCCTCACATCTGTTTCCTGTTTCCTGTGTCCTCTCAGCTTGAGGGTGCAGACTGTTGCTCCTCGCCATCAGTGCCTCCTCCTTGCCTTACTGTCTGTGACCATCAGGGGGCAGCACTGGGAACCTCCGGACCTCACAAGACAGAAGTAAGAAGCACAGCGACTACGAGAACCAACCAATCAACAGAACCGACGAGTAATTGTTCCCAGACTCCAAACGGATCCAAAGTAACTGCTTCTAATACTGAGTTACTGGTGAGAGGTGGTCCTCCTGCAGCGCTGGCAGCAGCCACCAACAACAAGCCCCCGACGGCCGCATCACCAGGCCTCAACAAGCTAAGACAATGTCCACCAGGAAGTACCATGTCCAGCTGCAGAAGAACCGGTTCTCAAGCAGCCAGCGCCGCTCCAAACGGCTGCCTGCCAAGTGTGCCCAGTGCCAGTGCCGATGCCACTCAGGAGAAGCGATCCACACCGGTGGACGCTACCGACGGTAATGGAGTGATTGGAGAAATGAGAGTGACATTAATTTTGCCGCAGCATGTAGTCATGGAGATGAGATGAGATGGACCGGTGGGATCTCTGGAAGGCTAACTGTGACTGTCCCTCCTAGATGAAGCGTCCAGTCCTTCTGGAGCCCTGGTGGGCTCTGTGACCACTCAGATCTCCACGATCCACCTCACCAGGCAGGGAGAGTCTGCGTCCTCGTCAATCCCGTGTCCCTCCTCGCCCTCGCGGTCAGGCCAGGGTCCGACCGGAGACACGCTGTCTGGGTGAGCAGCAGCTCTTCCTTTGCCTTCAGATTTCTTTTTGAGCCTTCTGATTCTCGCTCTGATGGTTTTTCTCTGCCTCCAGTCAGGAGTGTGGGCTGCAGGCGGATGGACTTGAGGAGGAGCTGCCTGACGAGCTGGAAAATGCTTGTAGTGACGATTGTAAGGTGTTAAAATGCAGACGCACAGAATCTTTCAGTCGCTCCAGTCTGATTTTACCCGTCTTCTGCTGTCTTCAGGTGATTCGGACTGTTCGTCCTCCTCCACGGCGTCCTCGCCTGCTCTGTCCAGGTAAGATGGAGGCATACGTCTCTCTCCACTCTTTCTCCATGACCAGAGAAAACACTGCTGCTCTGTCTGAAACACAAACCTCACCGCGCCAACGCTTCACAACCTTGTCTGGAGGCGGGGCACAGCCGTATCGAAGTTCTGTTGGGGTCCAGATGTGTGACGATTGTAGGACCTCGACACTGACGATGAGTCGTTGGTGTTTCCCGCCCGAAATTCACAATTACTCTCTTCTGTCAGTCAGTCAGTCAATCAATGAATCTTTATTTATAAAGCAGCTTTCATACATTAAAAAGTGACACAAAGCGTTTCACGCCATAAAAACCTCGTCCTCAATAATAACAAAAGTATTAAACACTGGTACAAACGTAGAAACACTAAATGATAGAGACTGACTTAAATGTTTAATATAAAAACTAAATAATAAATGAATAGAATCTAAGAGGAAAGATCCATCTTCTAAAACCAAACGTTCTCTCTCTTCAGCTCTTCTGCTCTACAGATGTGGACCACCGAGAGAAACAAGCTTCTCTGTCCTTCTGTGGTTCTGACCATTCCTGTAAATCTTCTTCTCTCCCTCTGATCCGCCCATCGCCTTAATCCCGCTTTCCATTTGGTTCTATAAGTGCATAAAACCTACATCCATCAGATCCCGCCTCCTCTTTGTCTCCCCCGCTGGCGTTCTGTCGCTGCTTTGTCAGAAGTGGCTGAAAGCAGCAGAGTGTGGTGGAAAGCTCTGCTGCTTTGTCTGTCCTACTGTTGTCCTACCACACCAGCAGAACCCCCCACCAAAGACTCGGCGCCGGTTCTTTGCGGCAGCTATTGTGGCCTTTCTGCTCTGGACCAGCTGATTTGTTTATGTGTTGTTACAAACGCCCCCATCCCTTCCTGAACGCCGTAGCTCCTTCATGGACGGCCCAGTGATCAGGTTAACTGTGATGTCACTGTTCCTCTCGCTGCTGCTGGGACTTCATTTAAACCGTTTGGAATAGGATAGGACCAATCCCTCCATCCTTCACTCATCCTTCCATCCATCCATCCATCCATCCATCCATCCATCCATCCATCCATCTAACCGTTCTTCCTCCATGACGGTCATGTAAGTGTTTCTGGTGTGGCGACTGTCGTTACCTTGTGTTCACCTGATCAGCGGCGTTCTCTTGAAACGGATGATCTTGTTGTTTGTCTCACACTGATCAGTGGAGTCGCTCTAAGCGGGAAACTCCGAGTTGGTTAAGCCTGAGATAAGGTAGAGTCTGGGTTTTCCGTTCAAGAAAGCGGGTTAAGTTGAGCTCTGACTCTGTTACCGCGGTAACTCGTTCTGAGGGGGGCGGGGGTCCGGATGCTCTCTTGGATGAGATATAAAGTTCCTCCAGTGAAGATTAATTCTGTTTCTGTCCTTGGTTTTCTTTCCACCCCCTGCTCTAAGTCGATTCTGTGGTTCTGTTTCTGAATCGTTACTTAGTCCGGGTCAAAACGTAAATACCCCCAACGCTCCGACCTCAAAGTCCCACCAGCATCACGTTAATACTTCCAACCACGGCGACCCGACGCCCACTTTAACCCTCACACGAGCCGTGATCCTTCTTGTTTATGTTGTGAGGCTGCAGTTCGCTGCTTCAGCTTCAGGTTTGGGGTTTACAGGAAGTAAACGTTTCCCCTCCGTCTTCATCGCCTCATTCACGCCAATGATGTCACTTCCTCACAATTTATTCATGTCATATGTTGTACGTATTTATGCAACGACTCTAAATGTTGATAAAATGTCTGTGATGTGAACATTTCTATTTTAGCAAAGTTTCCCCGGCGTCTGATCCGACCTTCAGAGGGGCGGATCTCTCCTGATGTAAATAGAGGACGTTGGTGCTGATCAACCAGCCGCTGGACGTTCACGCGTCATTCATGTCTTCATCTTCTCTCCCTGCTGTCGTCTCAGTGTCGAGGAGCCGATGTCACAGGGGGCGGACGACAATCGAGTGGAGAGACCCGCTCTGGTTCCCAGTTTGTTCTCCTTCATACCGCCAACGCTCTACTTCAGCACCGCCAACGAGAAAGGTCAGGATTGGACCGGTTGGCTCGGGTCTGAAATCCCTGATTGATGATGACCTTTATTTAACCCTAACTGAGATGTTCTAGAATCTTTTACCCTTCTCTCCAGTCAGTCGTCCTCCTGCTGAGCTCCATTAAATCAGCATGAGTTGTCTTTAAATTCAGTTCTCTACGGGCATCTTCATCAGTATTTGGTTTAGGCAGACTATTAATGAAAGTTTTGATAATAAATCAGGGTTTTATTTTTTATAAACTGGTATTATTTAGTCTAAAAGGTTGTACTTTATACTGTTACACAACATTTAGTCTTTTTCTGTAAAAATAATAAAGTAATGCTGATAAACATTTATCTGTTCAGTAAAATCGGTATAATTACACCTGAAACATCAAATTGATGACAGTTGTTGTTGTTGTTCTTCTCTGCAGTGGAGTTGCTGCCTGTGGAGCAAAGACGACTGTTAAAGTGGAAGATTACGACCGTCACGCCAAACGTCGTCAAACACACCATCGCCAGGTCACACTTCAAGGTCACCAAGAGTAAGTTTTGGCTGCAAAATTCCATCTATGCCCACTAGGGGGAGACAAACGCACATCCTGGAACCTGTGGCTGTGACATAAGTATAGTTTTCTGTTCTATCTACCATTGTGTTCACTGTAGCAATAAATTAAAATAAAAAAAGGAGTTCCTTCTTATTCGGTTCGTCGTCTCTAAAGGTGACTGACGTCACTGATGAGTCTTGGGTGTGGATTCTTAAAATGACATCAGAGTGAACTCAAACACCAGCTGGAATGTAAATAAACCCATTAAATATGATTTCAATCGTAGAAAGCCATGACTGGTTGGGCAGCTGGGGTCACCACATGAAGTCAGCCGGCTTCAGGGCCATCAGAGAGCACCAGAAGGTGAGGAGCTCATTCAAGCCTTCACTTCAAATGACCTTGTTCGGCGTTCAACTCACCTCTGCCGTGTTTGTGCGTCTTCGGTTCCAGCTGAATCACTTCCCGGGAACGTTTCAGATTGGCAGAAAGGACCGTCTGTGGAGGAACCTGTCCAAGATGCAGGTTCGCTTTGGCAAACAGGAGTTTGGCTTCTTCCCCCGGACCTTCGTGCTTCCTCAGGACATCAAGCTGCTGCGTAAAGTGTGGGAGGACAGCAGCACCAGGCAGAAATGGATCATCAAACCTGTATGTCCTCCTCCTGGATAATCCCGTTATTAGCCCAGTGTGATTCATTCTCCGTACGTGAGAGAAAATATGAACTACGTTTGTATTTCCTGATATTGAAGTGAGTCTTTTAGGTTTAAATTAAAGCATGACAACTTTATTATACTGTCTTATGGTCAAAATGGGCTTTAAAAGCTGTAAGAAAAACAGTTGTTTGGTCATTTTCAAAATGATCATTTAAAGCATGATCTTTAATGTTGAATTTTAAAAAGGTGTGACTTTCATGATCATCGGTTCATTTTTCTCCTTTCCTCTCTACTAGCCTGCGTCGGCCAGAGGAATCGGAATCCAGGTCATCCACAAATGGAGCCAGATGCCCCGCAAGAGACCCCTGCTGGTCCAGAAGTAAGAACCCCGAGTCTGTTCTGAAACTCCTGCAGTCACCATAGTTGTGTTTAGTCATCGGAACAAAAAGCTGACTTTGTTCTGGCTGTGATTCACAGGTATCTTCACAAGCCCTACCTCATCAGCGGTAACAAGTTTGACCTGCGCATCTACGTCTACGTGTCCTCCTACGACCCGCTCAGGGTCTACATGTTCTCTGACGGACTGGTCCGATTCGCCAGCTGCAAGTCAGTCTTCATCATTCACACACGGCCACAGGGGCAAATACTGTCGATCACTTTACCCTCCAATCAGCCATAACATTATGACCTCTGACTGGAGAAGTGGTTCTTATCATCATGGTGGTATCAGTGAGTGGGTGGGATCTGTTAGTGACGTGTTTCGGCGACTTTCCATCGCCATGGATTACATTTGATCCAAACGCTCTCACACAGGATGCGTGCGCTACTCTCTATCTGCACTGCGTTGTTGTTCATTTGTCTAGTCACCAAATTGGTGTTGGACACACTCTTCTGGAAAGGGGAGATGGAAGTTCCCATTTAAAGTCACACAGTAACACCAGAGCTGTTTCAAAAAAGACTTACAGGATATTTTGTAGATGGTCATAATGTTATGGTCTATGACTTTATATACATCTTCAGGGTCTGACAGGGAATAAGATGTCGGTCTTCTTTATATATCATTAAGCTCTTGCCTCTACTCTGCAGGTATTCGTCTTCCATGAAGACTCTGAGCAACAAGTTCATGCACCTGACCAACTACAGCGTCAACAAGAAGAACTCTGAGTACCAGAGCAACAGCGACGACAAGGCCTGCCAGGGACACAAATGGTAAGGGTTAGAGGTGTAAGCATGCAGGGAAGAGCTCTCTGAGTCTGTCTGTTAGAGGTCCCATGTGCTCTCATGCTTCTTATAAGTGACTGTGTGATTGTTTTCACAGGGCTTTGAAGGCCTTGTGGCAGTATCTTGGTTCTCAAGGAATCAACACCACACTGATCAGGGAGAAGATCAAGGACATTGTGATAAAAACCATCATTGCGTAAGTTGGTCCTATCACCTATTTGTTGTCGGCTTCTAATTGTGACATCACACCGCTGCTTCGTCACACTGACGCTGCTTCTGCGCACGCTCTGCTGCGGTGTGTCCCGCTTTGTTTTACAGAGAGGTTCTGGTATGCACGAGGTCTCACTCTGACAACTTTTGAGAGGCTCGTATGAGCGCTCTAACTGAGAGGGTGACTCTGGGGTTTGGATCGTATAGGTTGTTATTGTTTACACTGTGTGCTGGATATGGTTTTCACTTCTGCTTCCGGGTAATACACTGGGGAGCCCGATAAGTGCGGTGTTGTCTTTTTTTTGTGCTATGCTGTTGATTTTGCCGGTGTACAGTTGTTGGGTGAAGGGGTTGACTCCTCAATAGGATTACACGTTACATCTATTTTTCTCCAACTGACCATTGAATCTGCACTCTGGCATTACGACCGCCACAAATCCTGCAGCTCTATTGGTATATGATTTGTTACTGGTTAAAATAATTTGTCTTGCATCATTATTTTGCGTGCTCTCCATGGAGACACGGTTTTTAGGTGGCTCTGTAGAGTTGTCATCTTGTCTGGAGAATATCTTGCAAACTATATAAAATTGTGAGCCCTAGAGCCACTTTTCTTTTTTTTCTAATCTCCCGCTGGTTTGTTGGTGCTCAGCTCAGAGCCGTACGTCATCAATCTGCTGAAGATGAACGTCCGGACGCCCTACAGCTGCCACGAGCTGTTTGGCTTCGACATCATGCTGGATGAGAAACTCAAACCGTGGATCCTTGAGGTCAACATTTCACCAAGGTAAAACACACAGACGAACGCATCGCACAAATATACAAGCTCTCAGAGGGCCTCTTCTAACATCTTCTTTCTCCAGCCTCCATTCCAACACAGCGCTGGATGTCGCCATCAAAGGTCAGATGATCAGAGACCTTCTGAACCTGGCTGGCTTCCATATTCCCCAAAGAGAAGAGGTGAGCGCCTCCAGCAGCAGCGCCTCCAGCTCCACCAGCAGGTAGGGAGGAGGTAGTGCACGTATGAAGTGTCGCACGGATACTTCAAACTAAGTCAGAGAAGACCTAATAATCAGTGTGTGTCTGTGTGTAGTCTGTGTGGGGGGACCAGGACCAGGCCAGAGGTGTCGGCTGATGAGAAGGTGAAACGGGCCTTTTACCTCACGCAGTGCTACGCCGACCAGGTTATTTCACACAAAACACGCTTAAAAAAGCCAAACTAAAATGTTATTTTGAAAAGGCCATTTAATTACAAGTGCATCACATTTGACAGCGCACACACCAATCAGCCACAACATTACAACCACCTTCCTAACATTGTGCAGGTCCTCCATTTCTGCCTCATAACAGCTCTGAGACCTTTCCATCAGAACCAGCAGTCAATTTTTTCTGCTCCAGTAGCTCTTCTGGAGCTGACGGGGACATGAACACATTATTAGATCAGTTTTAAGTGTTAATATTAACACATTTATTCAACTTATTTCCTAATTTTACTCACTAGATGAACGGTCTCAGAAAAAGGGCCGGAGGTTTTTAACAACACACAAACTATCCTCCTGTCTCCACCAGGACTCCCTGTCTACAGTCTTGGAGGTCCTGACTCCGGACGACGTTCGAGTTTTGGCGGAGAGCGAAGACGAGCTGAGTCGAATGGGACAGTTTGAGCGACTCTTCCCGTCGCCCTCGTCGTCTCGCTACCTGCGTTTC
This sequence comes from Lophius americanus, assembly GCA_037951165.1. NCBI lineage: Eukaryota > Metazoa > Chordata > Actinopteri > Lophiiformes > Lophiidae > Lophius > Lophius americanus. Next base: position 1,117,055 of record JBBDHG010000245.1, read on the forward strand.
TTTGATTTTCCCAGATACCTCAACATCCTGCTGGACCAGTGGGAGCAGAAGCACCGGAGCAGCAGGTCCAAAGGTTTGTGGTCTTCCTCACAGATACTCCTCTCTGGTTCTCAGTCCAGTCATCTTAAGATCCGGATGTGATCTTTAAGGCTTGAAGCGAAACGGTTTGGGTGTGAGGCTCTGTTGTGTTGATAAATGGGTGAAGATGGAAATCCACAACGTTGTGACATCTACTGTGGGGAAGGATTTGTCAAGCAATTTATTGCAGCAGATCTGAAGACAGCATCAGGAAGTTGGTTGCACTAACTGTCAGTGAACAAAGGCAGCTTAAGTCTGCAAGTGTTGTTCAGTGAGTTCCTCCTCCCAGATCCTGAGTCATACGTCTTTATTTTCACGGAGAGACCTCCAGCAGCAGGAGCTTCATACTGGAAACCCTGGAACTGATGGTGTGAACTGTCTGCTTCATCTGCAGGTATCGCTCTGCTCAAGACTCTCTGTCAGAACGGGGTCCACCTGGGAACCAGTGACCCGGCTCACATGGTGAGGAGCTCTGGAAGGACCGCCCCCTTTTGTCTGAATCAAAAGATAAATGTCATTTTTTCTGTTTGGATTAGAAATGTTGAATTCACGGGTTTTTCTCTGGTTCTCTGTAGTGGTCCAAGAGCAGCTCCATGTCCAAGACTGAACCCCCGAAACAAGAACCTGTCAGCCCATTCAGATCCAGGTACACACACACACACACACACACACACACACACACACACATGCTACTACACCAACCCTAGCTTTGATCGCTGACTTTTTCTCCAATTAACCGGCTTTGGGTCTGAAATGTGTTTTTGACAAATATCACAATTTGAATAGTTCTATCCCTGAAAAGTCGGGTTATGATGGAACCTGAAGAGACTGCTCAGTTCTTTGAGTCATTATGGGATCTGCTCCTAGAGCAGACTGCTGACTTTGCAGCTGTCTGGTAGTAAAGTACAGGCCTGGTTGTAACAACTATTATGGGATGGTTATATACTGCTGACATTAACCTGCTGTCCTCTCCTGTCTTGTTCTTCAGGGGGGTGGTGGTCAGTCATCAGACTCCTCTCCATCATGACCGCGGTGACGGTGACGGTCCAGACAAGGAGGTTGCTTCTTTCTCCAGCCTGCCCGTGTCACCCAGTTCTGGGTCCAGTGTCAGCAGCAGTGCCTGTGGAAGCCCCCAGCCGGGCCTCTCCTAGAACCTGCTGCCACACCAGTTGGCCTCGCTCTGAGATTGGGTTTGATAACACCATGTTCAGCACCCAGAGGAGACTCTGGGTTTAGGACTAAGCCACAATCAAAGAACTTTAATGATCGGCCATCGGAGACAGAACCACATCAAACGCTGTACGATGATGGATCCCTGTGCTAAAATCAAAACACTTCCTCGTCTGGAGATAAACAGAAGTTATTGGAAAATGTAACGGCCTTACAAAAGAGTGTTTATTTGCCCCAAACGAGCGGAATCCTTCGCCTGAAGGCGAGTGTGTTTTTACAACCGTAGTGGGGAGGGGGGGGGGGCATTATGACCATTATTAAATCATTCCATCCGTCTGTTTTCTTCCTCTTAGCTGCTGTGAGGTTGAGGTGAGAAAAGCAGGGCAATTCAAACCTCCCTCTCCACAGCAACACTCTCCAGCTCTTCTTAGTGAAGCCCACAGGCGTTCCCAGACAAGAGGGTCTCAACCGCCCCACCTCTATGGTACCCCCCTCTATATCTAAGGCGGAGCCCCCCCCCCCCCCCCCCCCCCCCCCCCCCTGAGAAGGAAGCTCATTTCAGCCGCTCGTGTCCTTGACCTCATTCTTTGGGTCTCAGGAGCAGAGGTGAGCCCTGGGGTCCACTGGTGAGCCTAGAGACATTCCTTAAGACCCGCCTCTCTAAATTATAACAGATACAGTATTACATAAATATAAGTATTGTTAGTGTGTTTTGGTGCTGCGTGTGAACCGCTCATAGACGCATGAAAAACTGTCAGAACAGGACCTCATGGTCTTTGGTACTGAACCCCACACTGTGGATGAGACCAGACGGGTTCCTCACAGCCGACGCCACAAATCAATACAAGCTGTTTGTCGGCTTGTTTCACTCTGGACCAAAAGAGACTGATTGGTCTGGAAGAGTCCACATTCCCAGTCTGGGACTTTCACTGGTTTGTTAGTTTGATTTGTGCAAACATCTTATTACGCATTAACAGCATTAAGAAGGACATCTGTCAAAAACGGCTGAATCCAGGATGAAACCCTGCAGAGTCCAGATGTTTGTCGCTGAGCACAAAGTTAGTGGTTTGAATTTTCTGGAGATGAAAACTGAAACTCAAACACTGAGCTGATCCGTGATCAGTTACAGTCTGAGGGGAAAACCAGTTACCTAGTGTCTTATGACACATGACATAGTATGGATTTGCTGTGAGTTTAGAGGGTGACATAAAACTGCGTGAAGGTTTGAATCTTTAGGGTCACAGGAGGAACTGTTGGTTTAAAGTTCCCCTGAGTGAGTTCTATCATCTGCCTCTGTGATGTAATGACATAATGACCTGGCTCTAGTGCCTCGGTGATGTAATGACATAATGACCTGGCTCTAGTGCCTGTGTGATGTAATGACCCGGCTCTAGTGCCTCGGTGATGTAATGACCCGGCTCTAGTACTTAGTTCTCTTTGGTGGAAAAGAGGAAATCCATTATAATTGATCAGAGATCTGTGTGGCATCAAAGTGTTTGTTTGGGTCACTGAACAGAACTATGAGACGCAGCTAACGGACTATTTTTATTATCGCCATCCATGTTGCGATACAGGAAGTGAAACTATAATGACCTGAACAGAACTGTAGAACTTTGTGGTGGTGATTGGAGCTTTAAGAACTTCCAGTCAGATTCAAGACATGATAATAAACCAAGATATAATAAAATGTCTCATCGAACCGGGTTAAGTCTCTGGCAGTAAACTCTCTGGCTAAACTACAAGTTTGACCCGCGATCACCTGATCCGACAGGTGAATCCTGGGATGCCCGACATTAAGTCAAGATTTAAAGAAGCAGTCGTTGCTGACGGGTCACAATCTGTCCACAGTCATGTGTTCTGAACCCGGCATGAGCCCATCAATATAAACCCACCACGAAACACCAGGGGAACCAAACATGCTGCATTCTGTGTTTGTTCTTTCTGAGGATACAACCGGATATTTAAATGTGTTCTTTTCTACATGCGTCTAAATATAAGCCAAAAATCCGCCACTCTCTGAGATTTTGACAGTTTGCTCCTCGTCAGACTTCAGGGGTTCTTTCGGGCGTAAACATGATCAAATCTAAACTATACCAGAACCATTCTGGAGTCTTAATATTTGTATTTGACACATGCATCAGATTCTACGTTGAAGGACGGCCTACTTAATACGAGTGACTTTGAAGTAGTGTCTAACTGAACAGAAGATAAATATAAGTGGGTTGGACTATTTTTCTACTAACTACAGTTTTATCGTGTCCGTGTTGACGGTTCTGAATGAATCCCTCAGGATGAGCTTTTCCAAATAAAATCATCTGTGATGCAAGTCGTTGTGTTCTGGTTTTATCTGCTGAATGTGTTTATTTCACCTTTAGTCTAATAATCCATAATTAAATATAGTTCTTTGAATGTAGGAAGTGGTTTTGTCATTGCAGGGCTATAAAACAGATTTTCTTTTCAAAGATCTTCAGCATTACAATGAACTTCCTGTGATCCTGTAAGTCAGACTTAAATTAATCTGAACTTTGTGATCTTAGATTTCCAGCAGCGCTCTCTCTCTCTCTGTCTCTCTCTCTCTCTCTCTCTCTCTCTCTCTCTCTCTCTCTCTCTCTCTCTCTGTCTCTCTCTGTCTCTCTCTGTCTCTCTCTCTCTCTCTCTCTCTCTCTGTCTCTCTCTCTCTCTCTCTCTCTGTCTCTCTCTCTCTGTCTCTCTCTCTCTCTCTCTCTGTCTCTCTCTCTCTGTCTCTCTCTGTCTCTCTCTCTCTCTCTCTCTCTCTCTCTCTCTCTCTCTCTCTCTCTATTGCATTTTTAAGTACTTGTAATGATACCATAAAATGTGTGTGTGTGTATATATATATATATGTGGGTGTGTGTCTTAAGCCCCTCCCACCCCCCTCTCCCCCTGAATGTCACAGGCCTCTCACCCCTCAGTCCAGATTTAGACCTCAGGCTTTCCCAGACGGTCAGACCCCGCTGGCTGCAAACGGATCAGTTCCTCCGTCTCTTTTTCCTCCTACTGCTCCGTCCTTCTTCCCCATGCCTGGTCTCTCATCTCGTCTACGTCGGACGTGGGATCAGAACCGCCCAGATGTCTGAGGTGGGCCGTGGAGTCCAGTGTCTCAGCAGGGCCGGTCCGGTTCCACAGAGGGACACCGTCTGCCCGGCCATGGAGGCTCTAGCAGAGGTAAGAGACCCCGCTGACTCGCACCCCGCCCCCCTGCTCGGTCCACTTGTGCTTGTTTGTGTTGGTAAGCAGAACCTGTTTCTATGTTTGTGCGTTTTCACTTTTACATGCATGAATAAAACCAGCTGAAATGCAGATATGTTGAAGGCAGAGGTTATAAATCACTCAGAGCCACAAACCTCCACCGATCCATAACGGTACCACAGGGAAGACATTTATTGTGATCAGAATCAATTGGACCAGGCTGTTTATGAAACCATGCAGATTCATTTATGAGTTATACAAAGAAAGAACTTAAAATGTGCCGTATCCAACGATGGTTACGGAAACATGAAGAAGTCTCATCGTGACGTCATGACAGCATCACCAAAACGTCATCATCTCCAGGATGAGCCCAAACCTGCCTCAGATACAAAAGAAAGTCTGCCGCCTTTTCTTTAACTGCAACATCTCTAGGCGTCCAGTTCCAGACCGCTGGGTCTCTTTGGTCTGCTTCACAGATGGATGGAGGTTTTCTCTCTCTTCACTTTTGTTCGGACCAAGTACACACAAAAAACAAAAACCCAGACAACCCTGATTTTATCCTTGTTACTGCCAAGTTGGCTATCCGGAAAAGTAGGAGGAGCCAGAGTGGAGCACACGATCCACTGAGTGACCAATAACATGGCTGCTCCCACAGCGGTGTGGGCGAGAGGAGGGTCTCGTGTTCATGGGAAGAGGACACCACTCCGCCTCTGAACTTTTAACCTGATGAGAGTGTGAGTGAGTGCAAACACAGAGGTTCTCTTCCCTCCAGGTCCTGCCTTTCCTCCCACTGATGGGTAACCATGGTAACCTGATAATCAATGTTACCCTGACGTTGCCGATCTGTGGTTATAATGTTATGGCTCATCAGCATATGAATGTTATATTCGTCTAGGAAACAAAAAAGACTTGTAAGATTGTCCAGTGTCAGACATCTGAGTTTATATCTGATGATGCTGCCGTTGGTGCAGTCAATAGAAGATATTTCCTAGATGACATCATCGACTGCTCCCTGTTTGTGTGTGTGTTAGTGTGTGTGATTTCTGCTAGTGTGTGTGATTTCTGTTTGTGTGTGTGTGTTAGTGTGTGTGATTTCTGCTAGTGTGTGTGATTTCTGTTTGTGTGTGTGTGTTAGTGTGTGTGATTTCTGTTTGTGTGTGTGTTAGTGTGTGTGATTTCTGTTTGTGTGTGTGTGATTTATGTTAGCGTGTGTGTTCGTTTATGTGATTTCTGTTTGAGTGTGTGTGCTAGTGTGTGTGATTTCTGTTTGTGTGTGTGTGTGTTAGTGTGTGTGATTTCTTTTTGTGTGTGTGTGTGTGCTAGTGTGTGTGATTTCTGTTTGTGTGTGTGTGTTAGTGTGTGTGATTTATGATAGTGTGTGTGTGTGTGTGATTTCTGTTTGTGTGTGTGTGATTTATGTTTGTGTGTGTGTGATTTATGTTTGTGTGTGTGTGTTAGTGTGTGTGATTTCTGTTTGTGTGTGTGTGATTTCTGTTTGTGTGTGTGTGATTTATGTTTGTGTGTGTGTGATTTATGTTAGTGTGTGTGTTCGTTTATGTGATTTCTGTTTGAGTGTGTGTGCTAGTGTGTGTGATTTCTGTTTGTGTGTGTGTGATTTATGTTAGTGTGTGTGTTCGTTTATGTGATTTCTGTTTGTGTGTGTGTGATTTCTGTGTGTTTGCTCTGATCCTCTGTAGCCGTTAAACGTGAGACGTCAACATGAAACCATGATTTTGATTTCATCACTCTGTTCTCTCATATATTTATTTCTCATGTTGGGTTTGGTTCCTGACTTCAGCAGCTTCAAAAGTTTGATGTAAATTTTTGATTATTAAGGTAACGAATAAGAATATATTTTTATTTTCTTTTGTTGTACTATTTACCTTTTGGAATCCTCCACAGACCTTTGAACCACTAAATGAACGTGGATGTTTAACTCCACGCTCCTGAAACCTGATCCTGTTCTAGGTTCTATTTATATAAACGTGGGTCCGTAAACATGGAGGCCTTTTCTTTGAAGGGGGAATTTTGTAATTGTTACTTCAGATCCTAAAATATGTTAATCATTCATTGTGTAAACAAATGATTCATTAGCATCAGAGAAAAAAAAGGATTCCATCCTGTTAGACTTTAATTCTGGAGTCAACTCTATCAAGTCTCCGGCTAACTCCAGCCAAAACTCCGGCTAACTCCAGCCAAGGCTCCGGCTAACTCCAGCCAAGGCTCCGGCTAACTCCAGCCAAGCCTCCGGCTAACTCCAGCCAAGCCTCCGGCTAACTCCAGCCAAACCTCCGGCTTAGGACTATTCAGAATGGTGGGTTGGGTTTGACCCCGAGGATCCTCTGGACCATTTCCTGTCAAAGACGGGACCCTCATCTCCAAACATCTTGTAAAATCAGCTTCAGGAGGTTCTTGTTCCCCGTTGAGGCTTAAAACTTGATGAGTCACCTGTTCCTTTCCCAAATTTGAGGAGTCATAAAATCCCTGCTCTGGATTATTTATAGGAGTCTTCATTCCTGTCATCTCTGGTGGTACCCGTTCTCCGGTTCTGGAGTCACTTGAGGCTGCCACCATGTAAAAGCTTCCTGCTGACACGGACCAGCAGGTTATTGGCTCGGTGCCGCAGCATTCACCCGTCCACCAGAGCCTGGTTGCACCTGCTGCCACAACAATTCCCTCCAGCACAATCTCAACTATGTCTGCCAGAGGACACGCAAGACCCAGTCCCCAGACCCCATCTGGACTTTACCGGTCCAGGACAAATGCTCCCAACAGAAGATCCAGTCACTGACAGAGAAGATCCCAAAGGCTCCGCTGACCCACTTTCCTCTACCACTGATTAGATCAGATTAGATCCAGGAATGTTCAGTCCAAACAAGAGCTAGGACGTATGGTGGTGCTGTTCTGGATCCAGTTGCTCCCGTTGGTGAAACATGTAATATCTGGACTGTGTTGAGGGATGAGAGTCTTTCCACGTGGTTGGTAGAACTAGTCCATGACTGCTGGTCTGCTGGTGAGGAGCAGAGAACCTTCATGAATACATGAATACTACTTATTACAATGCTGTGTACCTCATATACTGCTTCCTGTCCCAGGTTCCGTCATTCGAGATGGACGAGTGCGAGGAAGAGGAGGTCCTCTCAGTGAAGAGCAGAGGAAAAGAAGAGAAGATGCCCCACTCGGTTACACCCAAAGGAGGTAAAATACACAAAGTACACACATGTACTCAGGTAGAAGTATGACTGATGATCATGCAGAACAAAAGTACTGAGGGCCGGTCCAAACATCTTCTCCAGGGTGGAGGTAAGTAACCATGATGTTCTCTGGAGCTGAAGGTGGAGGAGGTTCTCCTGACCCTGCAGCACTGATCCGACAGGAAGTACAGATCAGCTGTGATTATATGTCATCACCTCAGACCTGCACTGTAAAAATAAAATAGACATAAAACATTAAATTACTTAAAATGTAGACTTATACAGATATGATGACATTTAATACTAAATAAACTCAGGCATATTTAGCGCATCTTGTTTCTGTACACTATAAAAAACTACGTTAAAATGACGGTAAAAAAACAAACGTAAATGGCTAAAGTAAGAGACACAAGAATTCAAAACATTAAATAACTTTATTTTTTCAGGAGAATTATGTCAAAGTGAATTTCACTGTGAAAATACAAACTTTTCATAAAATAACAGAAATCTACTGTGATGTCATCCGCAAATAGTAAATAAAAGAGTATTATTTAAATGAGAGATTGTACTTGTACGTACGTTACACATACTATGTATTTCACAGTTTATTCTATCATATTTGTGGTATTTTGTAATTTACTGTCATACTTTCTATGAAGGATATCAAATAAAATATCTGTATATAACTGTATATATCTGTATATAACTGTATATAACTGTATATATCTGTATATAACTGTATATATCTGTATATACAGATGTATATATCTGTATATAACTGTATATATCTGTATATAACTGTATATATCTGTATATAACTGTATATATCTGTATATATTTGTATATAACTGTATATATAACTGTATATATCTGTATATAACTGTATATATCTGTATATAACTGTATATATCTGTATATATTTGTATATAACTGTATATATATCTGTATATAACTGTATATATCTGTATATAACTGTATATATCTGTATATAACTGTATATATCTGTATATAACTGTATATATCTGTATATACAGATGTATATATCTGTATATATCTGTATATACAGATGTATATAACTGTATATATCTGTATATATCTGTATATACATATGTATATATCTGTATATAACTGTATATATCTGTATATAACTGTATATATCTGTATATAACTGTATATATCTGTATATACAGATGTATATATCTGTATATAACTGTATATATCTGTATATAACTGTATATATCTGTATATACAGATGTATATAACTGTATATAACTGTATATATCTGTATATAACTGTATATAACTGTATATAACTGTATATATCTGTATATAACTGTATATATCTGTATATAACTGTATATATCTGTATATATCTGTATATAACTGTATATATCTGTATATACAGATGTATATAACTGTATATAACTGTATATATCTGTATATACAGATGTATATAACTGTATATAACTGTATATATCTGTATATAACTGTATATAACTGTATATATCTGTATATACAGATGTATATAACTGTATATATCTGTATATAACTGTATATATCTGTATATACAGATGTATATATCTGTATATAACTGTATATATTTGTAGCTTGTCACTGTCTTTTACGGTTGAATTCTGGCCGCCGGTATTTTACCGTAAAAATAATGAATCATTTTATTCAGTCTCTCAGGCAGACAGCAAACATTTAAAGATGGTTTTACTGTTTCTGGAGTCGTCTTCTGTTTTTTCGCAGGGGACTGTCCGTACGCGGCACGCTCTCTGGCGCCCCCCTCAGGCTCGGACCCAGACCCCTTCATATACATGAACTTCATGAAGACTCACTGCTGCTATGACGCCATTCCTACCAGCTCCAAACTGGTCATCTTTGACACCACGCTACAGGTAGGACACGGACGCTCTCCTTGATTTAACGCCGACCACAGAGACGGCGTGGATGATCCGTGTCTCTGCTTCTCAGGTGAAGAAGGCTTTCTTCGCTCTGGTGGCCAACGGTTTGAGGGCGGCGCCACTGTGGGACAACAAGCTCAAGTGTTTTGTGGGTGAGTCTCTTCGTCGCCCCTGCAGATCCAAAATCAGTGGGTTCTACATATCTGCCATAATATTACAACCACTGATGGGTGAAGTCAGACTAACATGATTATCTGGTCAAGTGGGTGGGATACATTGTCTGGTTACCTGTCAGTGGGTGGGATACATTGTCTGGTTACCTGTCAGTGGGTGGGATATATTATCTAGTTACCTGTCAGTGGGTGGGATACATTGTCTGGTTACCTGTCAGTGGGTGGGATATATTATCTAGTTACCTGTCAGTGGGTGGGATACATTGTCTGGCTACCTGTCAGTGGGTGGGATATATTATCTAGTTACCTGTCAGTGGGTGGGATATATTATCTAGTTACCTGTCAGTGGGTGGGGTCTGTATCTGCAGGTCTTGTTGTGTGTTCCTTTCCTGCAGTGATTAGAACCTAACAAACTGGTCTAAGGCAGAGAAACAGAATCGTGGGTGGGGCAGTTAATGCTGGTTCTGATGGAAAGGTGTTGGAACACTCAGTGAGGTCATAGAACTGTTTTTGGTAGCAAAACATTACAACCAGCGGACAGTCCGGTGGTTGTAATGTTTTGGCGGTCTTCATCTGTATTTAGATCCTTTCGTCTGTTTGAATTCAAGCAGCTTGAACCTGCCAGCATTTAATACGCGTGTGACCTACATTGGGTTCGTACTGACAGTCCAGGTCTGAGGGTTCGGGTTTCCTGCTGTGGATCACCGGTTTCAAATGATCCTGGTCCTGTTAAGGGGCCAACATTTAGAGGAAAGCGGGTCAACCAGGAGGCATGAGTGTTACATCACAGAACACGGAGGGGGTTGACCTTCTGCTTACGCCTCAAATTCAAACCCATCGAGTGACTCAGGCTGGGTTAACCAGAGATTAAACTCTGAACTGGGCTTAACTCTAACTCAGACCCGTGAGGTCCGATTCATCTTACCTTCTAATGCTGGATGAACCAAACATGGAGATATTTAAGTACTATGTTTACATCAACCCCACGAGTAAACAACATTCTAACGTTTGAACAGAGGTTGAAGTTATGTTCAGGATTTATTCACCGTGTGTCAGACACCTTCTCCTTTGAAGCCTGAACTCCATGATGATGATGAATTCGACGAGGCATAAAATCCCTGTTCTGGAATATTTATAGGAATCTTCATTCCTGTCTTTTTGTGATGGTCCCGTTCTCTGGGTCGGGGGTCACTTGAGGCTGCCACAATGTAAAAATTTCAGGACCAGGATCATTTGAAACCAGACGGGTCAGCAGTGGTGAACAGCGCCTCACCACTGCTGACCCAAAATCATAAGAACAGTCTCTCCCGTACCTCAGAACCATCTAGATCAGACCCACTGGTTTAGGGATGCTGCACTGTGAAACGATGAGGCTGAACTGGAACTGGACCAGCAGCGTGTCTGGAGAAGGAAGAGGAATGAAGCAGATGGTGAAAAGCGCACCGTACCCAAAGTGAAGTATGGTGATGGATCACCGATGGATCTGGTAACCAGGCTGGTGACGGGTTCCCTGTCAGAAGCTTGTGTCAGGACATGCATCATGAGTTCTTTACCAGTGACTCGTCGTCACGGTGCCGAGTGACCCAGAGACGAGAGTCGTCACTTAAAGTCTCCTGGAATACAAAAAAAGGAAAAAGGAATTTAAACAGTTGATAGTTGTTAGACAAATAGATTCTTCTAATGTCTGTGTGTGTGTGTGTGTGTGTGTGTGTGTGTGTGTAGGTATGCTGACCATCACCGACTTCATCAACATTCTTCATCGTTACTACAAGTCTCCTCTGGTGAGCCCACTCTCCTCAACCCGTCCTCCAGAATAATCTCTGGTTCTACCAACCAGAGATTCAGTTTAAACCCAACATTTAATATGAGCTCAACTTAAAGTTATAGTTTGTTTGAAGGTCTGAGCAGGTTAAAAAAACATCATTTGATTTGGTTAAAATAAAATACATCTTAAAAGATATTTATCTAAAGATGTTTTTTATCTGTTTGGAAGAGAATTTGGTGATTTTTATCAGAACAGGGTCCAGAAATAATCGCTGTGAAGATATCCAGCTCTTCTACGTGTGAAAGAAACTTCATTGAAGCCCGGAGAAGTTTCTTCTCGGACCTCCTTCCATCACTGTTTCATCTCAGGCGGTTCTTTGTCCACAGGTTCAGATCTATGAGCTGGAGGAGCACAAGATAGAGACGTGGAGAGGTCCGTAAGACTCCAGCGCCATGATCAGGAGGAGAATCTAGAGTTCTCCTGGTTCTGGTGGTTTGGTGTTAACGATGTTCTTCTCTCTCTGGGCAGAGATCTACCTCCAGTACTCCACCAACAGACTCATCAGCATCACACCTGACTGCAGGTGAGTGCAGCCGGGAAACCCGGCATGTGCTCGGGGTCAAAGGTCACCTTGACGGTTAACACAAGTCGTCTGTGTCAGAAACGGTCCCACATGTCAATGGACCTTGGTTCCCTTTGATCCAGACTGAGACCCGCTCTTTTCATCAGACCAAAGTCCGGATGTTTGAGCCTGAAACCTGTTCAAACCAAAGTTTGGGGTTTTGTTATTCTGTTGACTTGATCCATATTGTTGTTTGGATCATTAGTTGAGTTCGAAACCAGAACCAGGACAAGAAGAAGGGAGACTGTCTGTCTGGTTTCTATCACACCGACCACCTTTCAGTTTGAACTGGACCCAAATCTGCAGGACCAGGGCCCGGATCGAACCGTCCCACTCTAAAAAACATTTTCTGCGTGGTTCCGACCATTGGAGTAATTACAGGATGGGACCGTGGTTCAGTTTTATCCAGACGGAGACCACCTCTTTATGTTGGACCGTGGACCAACTGTTCGACCCGGACCTTGGTCCCACACGAGGTTTCACACCTGTGGTTTTGGTCTGGATCAAACTGAATCGCGAAAGGTCCGACCCGAATGGCGGGGCGGGTCTCAAACCGGGGCTCATGTTAACCCAGAATGTTTGGATCCTCTGGTGTTCCTCTGGTGATCCTCTGATCCCCTTGAGTCATGAGTTCTGTTGTCTCCTCAGTTTGTTTGACGCCATCTACTCCTTGCTGAAGAACAAGATTCATCGGCTGCCCGTCATCGACCCGGCGTCTGGAAACGTCCTCCACATCCTCACCCACAAACGCATCCTCAAGTTCCTCCACATCTTTGTAAGAACCTCCACCTGTACATGAAGGTCCTCAGAGACTCTTCCATCCAGTCTGATTAAATACCGGCTCTCTGTCCTCCTCCAGGGCTCCATGATTCCTAAACCCAGGTTCCTTCAGAAGCGGATCAGTGAGGTGTCCATCGGTACCTTCAGAGAGGTCGCCACCGTCCAGGAATCGGCCTCCGTCTACGACGCCCTGACTATATTTGTGGAGCGGAGGGTCTCCGCTCTACCTGTGGTCGATGAACAAGGTAGTGTGACATCAGACGGGGGTTTATTTATTCACGCTCCAGGCCCCGCCTACTTCAGCACCATACAGTGCATCGTCCACTCCAGAGTCCCGCCTCGGCCTCAGAGCGACCGGGTCCAAACTAAAAGGCTACAAGGTCACGTGATCAGGTCTGTCATCCGCTGTTACTTCCTGTCCTCTGTTCCGACCTGAGAAGTGTTTCAATACCAAACAGTACCACCAGAACTCTTTCTAGAACTTGAACACAAGTGTACAAAGAGTCAAAGATCTGACGGTCCCTGAACGCATCATCACAGGACGTGCAGAAAGCTGTGACCTTCTGTCAAGGTCCAGAGGTCGGATCAAGACTTCAATGATGACCTCTAAAGGAGGTCAATACAGAAAACCGTAGCTCCATGTTCAGGATCTACGTGATCTGGATCTACTCCCTGTCTGTGTCCTTCGGTTTTATCCGGAGGATTCTGGGCGGGTTCACAGAATCCCATGTTGGTTGTTGACGTGTCTGACATCTGTCCAGAATGTTCATGTGTGTCTGCTCTGCAGGTAAAGTGGCGGCGCTGTACTCCAGGTTTGATGTCATTGTGAGTGACACACACAAACGCAGCATCACTAACCGACCCGATCGGGACAATCGCCATAGAAACCGTAGAAACATTTAAAGTCGGGGATATTATTATATTATGGGCTGATGATCACCGCCATCGCCGCCGCACACCCTTCGTGTGCACGCCATAACTCAAACACCGTTTCATGGATCATTTTCAGACTTTATACCCACATAGACCTCAGTGAGAGGAAGAACTGGAGTCATTTGGTAAATATTAGTTGTATAGTTCTGACACCAGAGGGAGCTTTATCTCCAAAAAGTTTGGGCCATAACTTCTCAACCATTCCTCAGATTTAGTCCAGATTAGGTGCAGATGAATGGAGCGGAGGAGATCTGTCCTGTGTTTATCACATCCTCCTCTAAGAGTTCACATTTCCCTCACTAGGGGGAGCTCCATAAGATTACTTCACTCTCTCTCCTTCAGAATCTCGCCGCCCAGAAAAACTACAACAATCTGAACATGACGATGCGGGAGGCCGTCGCCGCCAGAGCCTGCTGCGTGGAGGGCGTCCTCAAGTGTTACCGCCACGAAACACTGGAGACCATCATCGACCGCATCGCCAGGGCCGAGGTACCGCATGCCCCCCCCGGAACCGGATCAGATGTTGCATGAGGAAATGAAGCATCATAACCAGAACCTGTTCTCCGTTCAGGTGCATCGGCTGGTGTTGGTGGACAGAGACGATGTGGTGAGAGGCATCGTTTCCCTCTCTGACCTCCTACAAGCGCTGGTTCTCACTCCTGCAGGTATTGAAGCTCTCTGCTCCTAACTCCTTCCACTCATCTCCTGCTCTTTCTCTCAGTCCCTCCTCTTCCTCCTGCAAAGCCTCCTCTTCCTCCGGTGAATGCTCATCATACATGGACTTAGGTAGAGCTTTTCTAGTCAAAGACCTGCGTGGATCATCCATCAGGAGCAGATCGAGGTCCATAGACCTGCAGAGAACTTCCTGATCTTAGGCTGTCCGTTCCATAAACTGTTCTTCATCAAACCTTTCATCCTCCTGAAGACGAGGATGGCCTTTATTCTCGAACAAATTCCCTGACCCCGTCTGAGACCTCCTGAACCTTTCCAAATATCCGTCTTGCTCTCCTTCCAAACATCTCATCAGGAACCATGTGCTCCTCCAGCCCTCCTCAGATTTCTTCTGAAGTTCTTCATTCAGAGTTCTGATGACCTCTGCCCTGCCGACAACACCTAACCTTCTTTGGATGATCTTCCAAACCAAACCGGTTTCCTGCTGTGACCCGACTAACAAAGAAGCTTCTTTATCCTCCGCGCCCTGAAAGCAACCCTCCACTCCTCCTCCCAAACATCTTGCCGCCTTCACGCCGCCACCGTCCCAATCAGTCCCAGGTAGGAGGCCCAACCTGAACCGCCGGTGGCTGCCTGCCTGAGTTTGCATCTTCGCTTCTAGATCCTCTGTGTTGCTTCAGCAGATTTATGCTAACGAGGAACCCTTGTGGGTCCATTGTCTGTCCAGCTGGTCCAAATGGAGAGTCCTCCTGGTTCTGACCCACAGAAAGTGTGTAGAAGAACATGAACTTTGTGGTATTTCTACCAAGTGTCATGCAGAAGTTATCAAAGAGTTTCTGGACAAATCCACTGATTGTTTACTTTCATGGTTCTGTAGCATCATGATGTCAGAACCTCTTTAATCTGAAAATAAAACAGACGAGGGCAGATAATTATTAATACTTTCTGTTTTAAATCACAGATTTAAATGAGATTAATTCATTTAGATTGTGATGAGATGTTCAAATAGAAAAGTCAGAGAGACGAGAGAGGTGTCACTATTATTATTATTATTATTATTATTAATAATCTTTATCTCTAAATGTCGGCCTCAGTCTGCTGCTTTACATTATATCACATTTACCATAAATACAAGATTATGTACAAAGTTCAGGCCGATAAAACGAAACACTTTCTATTTTTCCATAATTGTTTGTGGTTCCTCTGTTTGAGGTGAACATGGGTTTGAGTCTCAGGTTTGATGAATCAGTCTCGTGCTGGTCGTCGACAGCCCACTGAGCCTTTGCTAAGCTCCGCCCCTTACATTTTTAGCCGCTGCAGGTCAGACTAGGCATGGAGTCTTGACTTTTGGAAAAACAAATAATTTCCAAGACAGAGTCTTTGGTATCTGTAAACATTGAAGGACACGTCCAGGATGTCAGAGTGACTCAGCAGTGACAACAGGACGAACAAATATGTGTAAAAGTGAAACCAGCATCTAAGCGTTTAGCCAACGCTGCCCGTGACCCCCCCCCCCCCCCCCCCCCACTGACAGTTAACCAGGTAATATATCCCCCCCACTGACAGGTAACCAAGTACTTTATCCCCCCCACTGACAGTTAACCAGGTAATATATCCCCCCCACTGACAGGTAACCAAAGTACTTTATCCCCCCCACTGACAGGTAACCACGGTAACCAGGTAATATATCCCCCCCACTGACAGGTAACCACGGTAACCAGGCAATATATCCCCCCCACTGACAGGTAACCAAGTACTTTATCCCCCCACTGAAAGGTAACCACGGTAACCAGCCATTCCCTGTTATTCTGCTGGTTATAATGTTATGGTTGATGGTTGTGATTTTGTTGTTTGTGATGAGTCTTCATAAAATGAAGATTTCCTCCTCTGACACAAATGTAAACCTTAAAGAGAGTTTGTACTCACAAAGTACAAATACTTCATTACAGTACTCAGCTGCAGTTCTCAAGTATCACTACTGAAGTATTTATTTATCTAGCAACTATTTACTTAAGAGTTTCTGTCCTTGTTGCTTAAAGTTTAAAAAACAGACTCGTTATTTAAGTCGATTTTATATATTTTTTCATCCTTATGTGTTTTCCTGATATCTAAACTGAACATGTTTGAAAACAAACAGAACCGGTCAGAACTTTGGACGCGTTTACTTCAATACTACTTTTCATTTTCAACCTTTTGTTGTACTTCAGCTTTTTCTCTCGTATATTATTTATAAACTACATTTATACAATAAATGTCAAAGTAAATAACTTTATTCACTTTCACACTTTTTACATTTTTAGCTTTCTAAGCTTGTGCTTCTAACTTTTACTTACATACATTTGTTACTCCAGTAACTGGACTTCTACTGGAGCGGAGAAGTTCTGGACCTTCTCCTCCTGCCGACCTTAAACGTTCCAGCGTCAGAATGAATCCAAAGGTTTTATTTGTTCTGTATTTCCTCTCTCTCCAGATATCTATCAGAGGTCGGGCTTTCTGGACTGAGGGAAACCAGACGGAGATGGTTCCATGAAGCCCAGGTGTGAAGGTCCTCGGAGCAGGATGGTGACTGCGGCTGATGAATACGGATATGTAGTTATTCAGACCTACGAGAAGCTGCTCTGCAGAACTTTATCACCGACGTCATCCACAGAACCTGGACAGAACCTGGACTGGAGCATCAAACATGAGTTTATGTACATGTTGGGTTTCTGGAGAACTGAGGTGTAGAAGTGGAGATTTCACAAACCGCTGGTTCAGAATAATTTGGTGTCTTTTAGTCGATCACAAATTTCTCATTAAAGTGCAAAAATGATTGGATCGCAGTTTTATAAAATGCTCTTAAATGAATAAATGTGTTGCTTTGTAAAGTGACGCAAACTAAATTACTCGGCTCTGTTTCTATCCATCCTAAGAAGCGTTTTCCAGGTGTCCCTCTCCCCAGCAACACCCTCCAGGGAGTTCCTGGTCCAACCCAGGGCCTCCTCCCAGTTGGCATGCCTGTAGAACCTCCAAAAGAGAGAGAGAGCATCCTGATCGGATGTTGGACCTCCTCACCACGATCTCCTCCCTGAGCTTCTAATCTCACCTCTGAGGCTGAGCCCAGCCCCCCACGAAGAGAAACCCTTCCTCTCAGTCTGGTTCTGATTCAGCATCTGAAGTTGGATACTGTTGAATCTGAGAGTGGGACAGATGAGGAGCGTGTTCTATGATTGACAGCTGATGGAACCCCAGCTCAACAATGCACCAGTCGTAATAACAGTGTAATAACACCGTAACTACATAAAGTGGGCTGGAGGTATTTGTTATAGTTAGTGGTGGGATTATCCAGCGTTAATTATTCAGTGAACAAACGTGTGTGTGGGTTATTGGAGCCGGGCCTTTTCATTTTGTTTAAGTTCTGGAACAAGCTTCTTTGTTTATGGCACTGATTCACCTGATTGGACATAAATGTCTCGTCAAAGCTGACGTACCTGCAGAACCGTCGAATGTCTGCCCCCGGCACAGAGGGTCATTTACCCCGGACCTCCTACAGACTCCCGCCTGATCATGTGACCTCCTGGCCTTTAGAGTTTCTGCTTGATCTCCTTCTGAGGAGTGACTGGAATATTTTACCACCCGGTTTAATTCTTCTTGCATGTATAATGGTCAAAAGTAGGCGGGGCCGGCCAGTATTGCTTCCATGGTTGTAGCTAAACACCAAAGGTCATTTCACACAAACACACGGTGGAACAAGGATTATTAATCATATCTGGAAAATATGAAAAAAACAACAAGTCTATCTTGAACTCATCAGAACAGCTTGAACATCATGATCAGAGTCACTGCTGGTTCCTGAGGTGCCCTCCACCACTACTTCACACGGACGGCCTTTCACACTGCCTAAAGTATAATCTGAATTCTATCCAGGGATTCTTTTTTTCCCAAGAAGAAAAGTGGATTTCTAGATGACACTGATGTTTTTTAAAGGTTTAGTTCAACCAATCATTTGTATTTATTTACATGCTGGGAGTGAATGGAGTCCACCTCCACAACAGGAGGATTCCATGTCAGCAGTCAGAATTCCATCTTATTGACTATTTAAATCATGTTTAATGTGGTCAAAAAAGAAGTTCTGATCATCTGAATGTGGTCCAGTTGCAATTAGACCGCCGATGACATCAGAGGGCGCGGGTTATCTGCGGATCCTTTGGGACTGACGGGGAGCGGCGGCTGTGTTTGCCAGAGGAGGATCTGCTAACCCTGCCTCTTTCCTACATCCTGGTCACATGACTACCTGCATACTGTACACACACACAAACACACACACACACACACTCATTAAACGGTTATGCTTCTTCTTGCATGTTTAAGTCCTTTCACAGGTGATGTAAGGTAAAGATGACAAAACATGACTATCATCATTATCAACCTGATGATGTCATAAAACATTCTTCTCACACTCTGAACAATAAACCAATACTTCTCTGTGGTGACGCCCGCTTCTCGCACCACGACAGATGTCTACTTTAAAACCATATCCAATCTAAAGTTCGTTTAGAGACCTGGAAAATGAATGTAAAGGGGTTGTTTAGAGGCGGGGGACCTTTGCAGCCCGCGTCGGCCATATGTTGCATTACAACTCCGCTGAACAAACATGTCAGCCTCCAATCAGCAGGTGTGGATGTTCAACCTTAACGTCAGTCTCTGTCTCTGAGCCTCTTCATGCAGGCAGGAGGCAGCGGCGTGGATCAAACCGCCGGAGCTGAGCTGAGGAGTGACGGCGACCTCTGACGGCAGGCATGGATCCAAAACTAAGGTAAGAGACTACAGAAGGAAAGTTCTGGACTTAACTACTTTACTTAAACATTTTCCTTCGATTCTACTTCATGCTTCTACTCTGCTGTACACTGTAAAAAAAAAAGAAGCTATAATTCCTGACTGTTACAATTTGATTTAAGCTGAGTTTGCAAGAAGTGGTCAGTAGATGGACGGATAATGAACCTGTGATGACGCCGTTGTTTACTCACATGCAGAATCAGCTGAGTCAGCAGCTAGAAAAGTAACTTTTACTCTGGAAAATATCTTTACCGAGTGTCAGTAAGACAAAGTCTTCCTCTAGAACCACAACTCAACCTCCGATGTGGTGGTTCTGACTGAAGGAGGGAGGAGGAGGGAGTTAATGACTAGGGTTTAAGAACACACATCCACCAGACGATAAAAACCACAAGAGATAGTTTGGTGATAGTTAGGAGCTGTCTTCCTGTCCTTCATAAATAAACAGACTTTAAATGTTCTTGAGAACAAACCTTTCAGTAGCATCTCCCTAGAATGTTGGAAAAAAGGAGCAGCTGGGACTTCAGGGGGTTTCTCCAGGACATTTGGACATGTAGAACAGCTCTATGCATGTCTGACTTAGAAGAGCCGGTCGACCCAGTCATGACTTAAAGCGGGCGGCTGTGATTGGTCCAGACTTGACGTGTGATGGCAGCTTTATGGACGTTTTCTTTCATCGTCTAGAAACCGAAACAGTCGTTTAGATCTTCAGGAAGCAGTAAAATCTTAAGTTTCCCGGGGCTTCAGCTTGATTCATTCACTCATTCATTCATTCATTCATCCATTCACTCATTCACTCACTCATTCACTCATTCACTCATCCGTTCATTCACTCATTCATTCACTCATTCACTCATCCATTCATTCACTCATTCATTCATTCATCCATTCACTCATTCAATCATTCATTCATTCAGTCATTCAATCATTCATTCAGTCATTCATTCATTCAGTCATTCACTCATTCACTCATCCATTCAGTCACTCATTTATCCATTCATCCATTCACTCATTCACTCATTCACTCATCCATTCACTCATCCATTCACTCATTCACTCATTCATTCATTCACTCATTCATTCATCCATTCACTCATTCACTCATTCATTCATTCACTCATTCACTCATCCATTCATTCATTCACTCATTCATTCACTCATTCATTCATTCATTCACTCATCCATTCATTCACTCATTCATTCATCCATTCACTCATTCACTCATTCATTCATTCACTCATTCACTCATCCATTCACTCATTCACTCATTCACTCATCCATTCACTCATCCATTCACTCATTCACTCATTCATTCATTCACTCATTCATTCATCCATTCACTCATTCACTCATTCATTCATTCACTCATTCACTCATCCATTCATTCATTCACTCATTCATTCACTCATTCATTCATTCATTCACTCATCCATTCATTCACTCATTCATTCATCCATTCACTCATTCACTCATCCATTCATTCATTCACTCATTCATTCACTCATTCATTCATTCATTCACTCATCCATTCATTCACTCATTCACTCATCCATTCAGTCACTCATTTATTCATTCATCCATTCACTCATTCATTCATTCACTCATTCACTCATTCATTCACTCATTCATTCACCCATTCACTCATTCATTCACTCATTCATTCACTCATTCACTCATCCGTTCATTCACTCATTCATTCATTCACTCATTCATTCATCCATTCACTCATTCACTCATCCATTCATTCATTCACTCATTCATTCACTCATTCATTCATTCATTCACTCATCCATTCATTCACTCATTCACTCATCCATTCAGTCACTCATTTATTCATTCATCCATTCACTCATTCATTCATTCACTCATTCACTCATTCATTCACTCATTCATTCACCCATTCACTCATTCATTCATTCACTCATTCACTCACTCTTTGATTGTAACCACTTATCCTGTTCAAAACATAGACTATCTTCCTCCCTCTGACATCGTCTTCCATTATGAAGACGAGGAAGGCAGGCCTGACCCGACTCTTCACGCTCTGAGGTCGTTCTGTCAGAGGTCAAAGCGTCCGTCTCCGACATTTAGCTTATATAGTTCCTTAACTTTGTATTATTATTTCCTGTTTACTGAAGAGGTCCATGCAGTGGTGCCAGATGAACACAGATAAGACCGTTCTGACCCAGTTCTGCTACTCAAAATCAACTTCACTTTCATCTCCTCATCTTCACCACACGTGACCAAAGAGGAAGAAGAGCGCCGCCGGGCTGAAGCTCTTACGGGAACCTTTTGGCCCTGAAGGCGGCGCTTCCTTTGATTTGGGTGATGTTTACTACTTTCTAGGAGACATGTGACCTGTGGGGCGAAGACAGCAGGTCCCTCTATCTAAACCAACACGCCAGAGACGGCGATCCACCAGAACCACAGCAGATTAAACACAGCAGAGATGCGATGGAGATATTTTCTTTAGAGCGTGGAGGAAGGAGCCCGGCTGGAAATTCCGGTTTGATGTGAGCAGGAGGTCCGAGCGTGGAGCGTGGAGCGTCTGCACACCTTTGTTCTTGAGGAGAAACTTGAGGGGTGTCTCCGCGGGTTTCTGTTGATCCAGTGGCACCAAACCAGAAGCAGAGTTTTTCTGATGGAGCGGCCGTGAAGAGTAAACACGTTTGTTGAGCGGAGTGCTGACGGCCTCATGGATCTCTGGACACGATCCAGATCTACTAATCCTCCGAGCGGATGTATACCTGTGACTCAGATTTACACAGGAGGGAGAAAAGTTCTTATCAGAGTACAGAGAGGGTGAGACGTCTGCAGCACAAAGAGTCCGAGCAGAAGGAGCCGGACCTCTCTGGACCGCAGCAGAATGAGTTTCCCAGACAGTCCGGCAACCCGGGGGCGGTGAGAACTTTAAGACCCCTTTTCTGCTAAATGAAATGTATTTCATGGTTTAGTTTCCTGCTGGGTGTTCTGATGCATGAAGAGGATCCACTTTAAAGAAGAAAGAAGAGAAAAGAAGCTCTCAGATCAGTTCATATTTGGGGTTTGTGGAAACTGAAACAAACTACCTGAAGATGAAGATGTTCTGGGTCTTCCTCACGGTTTCAGATCTTTGTGTGGACTCAGAGGGAAGAAGAATCCTGACAGCCGATTTTCATTCTTTAGTCCACTTTGGTGCTCAGATCTTTACTCTTGTCCGTTTTCCTGCTTCCAATATCAACGTCGGGACAAAAAGTTCAACCGTCCATCTATTTACTTCCGCTGATCCGGAGTCGTGTTGGGTTTTCCAGACTCCCCAGCAACACCCTCCAGCTCATCCTGGGGGATCCTAAGGAGTTGAGGCAAGATGACATATTTAGTCTTTCGAGCAAATTCTGGGTCTACCTCAGGGTCTCCTCCCAGTTGAGCACGGTGGGGGGGTTTGTGTGTCACTGTGATACTTAGAGAAGCGTTTGGGGGGGGGGGGTCTCCTAAGGCAAAAATGTCTATGGGGGGCGTTTCTGGGACCAAAGAAGTTGTGACACCTCGCTCGGAGTAGAGAGACCAGCGGGGTCCGTCAGGCTTCTGTTGGCTTATCACCTTCAGAGACCGGCGTTGGCTTTGGGTGCAAAGCAGTATGGGTAACAGGTGAAGAAGGGAACCTGGGTGAAGACTCCTGACGTCGCAGACGGGCTCTTCGTACAAAAAGTTCACCTCCTGCCCAACGATTTGTCTTTGAATTCATTTTGTCTGATTTTTACGTCGACCGGGGAGTTTATGTTTTTACCTTTGCCCGTCTGTTTGTGAGAAAGGTAACAGGATTTAACGTCTGTGGTTTCACTGAGCACATGACTATTAACTACCTGAATCTAATATTTTCCACCCACTGACAGGTAACCATGGTCACCAGATAATCAATGCTATCCTGACTCCACCAGTCAGTGGTTATAATGTTATGGCTGACAGCTGGTAATGTCCACAGCGAACCTTCAACACCTTCACTGCAGCTGCCTTCACCTCTGTATTTGTTTTAGGGGTGTTTTATCCATGAACCATCCCATGATAAGCACAATATTGATTGTGTGAGGTCAGGTGACCTTCCAGGGCTGGGCTGGAAACGTCTCGTTCATGGACTCGTCTGACGTGACGGCGCCGCTGGATCACCTGGAGGTGGAGAGTAAAACCAGAGTGACTGACGCTCATCTTCTTCTTCTCTTGTGCAGCAAGGCTAGGTTCATGTTTGGCCTGAAAGGGAAGAAGAAGAAGAAGAAAGGCAAAACAGACCTGGTGCTGGAAAACAAGGGCGCTGAGGGTGAGGCCCGTAAAAACAAACAGCACTCATAATCTCACCATGCTGCTGTTACTCACCGTCAAACATGGAGGGAGTTCTGCTGTCATATCACGGCCGCTCAGACAAGCCCTTGTCAAACAGTCACATGATCAGTGCTGCCATTGACTCACAGACATTCAGGTTCACACAGGACCTGTCTCTGTTTATCCAGAGATCTTCAGGTCAGATGAATGAAGGTCATTTAGAACTAAAGTAAACTAAACAACTTCACATCTATCAGGTGTGCCTGCATCACCTTTGTGTCTGTAAGCTTGTACTAGTTAGTTGTGTGAGTAATCTGTGACTGTGTGAGTAATCTGTGAGTGTGTGTGAGTAATCTGTTACTGTGTGTGAGTAATCTGTGAGTGTGTGTGAGTAATCTGTTACTGTGTGTGAGTAATCTGTGACTGTGTGTGAGTAGTCTGTGACTGTGTGTGAGTAATCTGTGACTGTGTGTGAGTAGTCTGTGACTGTGTGTGAGTAGTCTGTGACTGTGTGTGAGTAATCTGTGACTGTGTGTGAGTAATCTGTGACTGTGTGTGAGTAGTCTGTGACTGTGTGTGAGTAATCTGTGACTGTGTGTGAGTAATCTGTGACTGTGTGTGAGTAGTCTGTTACTGTGTGTGAGTAATCTGTGACTGTGTGTGAGTAGTCTGTTACTGTGTGTGAGTAATCTGTGACTGCGTGTGAGTAATCTGTGACTGTGTGAGTAATCTGTGACTGTGTGAGTAATCTGTGACTGTGTGAGTAATCTGTGAGTGTGTGTGAGTAATCTGTGACTGTGTGTGAGTAATCTGTGACTGTGTGAGTAATCTGTGAGTGTGTGTGAGTAATCTGTGACTGTGTGTGAGTAATCTGTGACTGTGTGTGAGTAGTCTGTGACTGTGTGTGAGTAATCTGTGACTGTGTGTGAGTAATCTGTTACTATGTGTGAGTAATATCTGACTGTGTGTGAGTAATCTGACTGTGTGTGAGTAGTCTGTGACTGTGTGTGAGTAATCTGTGACTGTGTGTGAGTAATCTGTGACTGTGTGTGAGTAATCTGTGACTGTGTGTGAGTAATCTGTGACTGTGTGTGAGTAATCTATTACTATGTGTGAGTAATATCTGACTATGTGTGAGTAATCTCTGACTGCGTGTGAGTAACCTATTACTGTGTGTGAGTAATCTGTAACTGTGTGTGAGTAATCTGTGACTGCGTGTGAGTAATCTATTACTATGTGTGAGTAATCTCTGACTGTGTGTGAGTAATCTGTTACTGTGTGTGAGTAATCTGTGACTGTGTGTGAGTAATCTGTGACTGCGTGTGAGTAATCTATTACTATGTGTGAGTAATCTCTGACTGTGTGTGAGTAATCTGTTACTGTGTGAGTAATATCTGACTGTGTGTGAGTAACCTATTACTGTGTGTGAGTAATCTCTGACTGCGTGTCAGTAATCTATTACTGTGTGTGAAAATGAGACTAATGATCACGACTGTAATTTAATTGTGGGATTTTATTCAAAGTACTAACTTCTGTTAAAATAAACCTTTGCAGGTTTTTTCTTTGGCCTGAATCTCCTGGAAACATTCAGCATCATCCAAAATAACGACTCAACTTTTGTTTATCAAAACAAATAGTAGATTTTAATAAATATGGATCATTAACCACAAACTCCATAAAAGAGTGAAGGGACCAGAGATTTATACTTTATGAACATTTCAGTAACATTTCAGAACTGCTTCAGTTTCATCGGTTCCGATCGGACATCGAGGTTCTGCTGCTTTTATGGACTTTCTTCCTGCAGATAGTGAGACGGAGGCTCATTCTGAAGAGAGTCCACTGCTGGAGGAGGAAAGTGCTGAAGATCAAGCTGGACCTTCTGGAATCAGAACCAGAATAATTCCAACTAAGAGGTATGGGAGTGTCTGCTCACTCGATGACCACAAACACCGACTGCACACGGTTCTGTTCCCGCTGGGCTCTGAGTATCGCTGTGGGTTCAGATCATGAGTGACTCTCAGAACCTTCGACTTCTTCATTTCTCCGATGACAAAGATCCGATTGAGATGCTGTTCTACGTTTCACAGGGTCAAACTGAGAACTCGCGTCCAGACCAGTGAAGGGAAACCGCAGTGTTTTCAGGTGACGACAGCCGGTTATTATATAAACATATAGTTATGATTTTATTTATTATTTCTCTCCTGGAGTGGACGGTTAATAAATATATATACTTGTATATTAACGGCCTCCTCAAGAAGAGAAATATTAACTATAAAGATATTTAATAACAAACAGAGATGAAGATAAAACTCTTTGTGTCAGCTTTGATTAATAATGGCGTTTAAATTACGGTCCGTCTCATAGATCGCCATCAACATCACGGAGGCCCGTCAGCTGGTGGGAGAGAACATCGACCCCAGCGTGGTCATCGAGATCGGAGACGAGAAGAAGCAGACGTCGGTCAAAGAGGGAACCAACGCCCCCTTCTACAACGAGGTGAGGACCAACCAGGACGTCCAGCAAACGTCCCTTAAGTCGTGGGAGGCTAATGGAAGGTTGTCCTTGTTTTTCTGTCCCTCCAGTACTTCGTCTTTGACTTCTTTGCTCATAAAGAGGTCTTCTTCGATAAAGTCATCAAGCTGACGGTGAGTGAGTCCACTAGCGACACACACAGTACATCCTATAATATGTCAGGATATCTGAGGTCACGTTAGCTTAAATATAAAGTCAAAACATCCTTTTATTAGATCCTGCTCGGTCCAACACCGTTTATAATAATATTAAAGATGCTTTTAACTTTATTTAGGCAGCAGCTCAGTGAACATTTTCTCCCTTTACCTTTTAAAAACGTCTTCGTCCGCAAACACGAAGCCGTCAGTACAGATGTTCAGTTGGGTGTCATCTGCATAGCGGTAGAGGTCACACTAACTCAACTGCTGCTGTTCCTTGAAGGAAGCACATAAAGGAAGAGCAGCAGGTGACCCCGGCAGCTTCCTTATCTTCTGCTTCTGTGTATTTTCTGTCTCCAGGTGATGCACTCTAAAATGCTGAGGAGCTTCTCTGTTGGGTCTTTTAAGCTGGACGTGTGGACGGTCCACAAACAGCCAGGTCTGTCGATCCTTCCCGACAGGTGTCTCACCTGGAGACGTTTCCCGCATTGTGCTTTTAAAGAAAATCAAACATACGTTTTTTAATTTATCATCATCATGAAGGTAGATTGACTTTAAAATCATTTTTACACCCAGACGACTTCCTGTTTTTCTCCATCAGGTCATCAGTTCCTCAATAAGTGGGCAATGCTGACTAAACCAGGTGACGGCACTGGGGTCAAAGGTTATGTCAAGTGTGACATCAGCATCTCAGCAAAGGGAGATGCCATGGAGCCTGGATTGAAGGCCAGCGACGCTGAGGAGCAGATAGACAAGTATGATGCCTAACGATATTTTAAATATGTTTTGCAGTATTCCGGTTGATAAGTTTTCCCTCAAAAGTTAGCAAAACTAAATATCGATGCAGTAATGATGCGGTACTTTCAAACATAATAGAACTGTGGAGAAAGGTTCCACACCCGTTTAAATATTATCTTAATGCCAAAAATCTCCATAGATACTAAATATATAAAGTTTAGATCCTATTTATATACATGAAGAGGGTATAGAAAACACAATATTATTGAATATTAAACATGTATTCATATTAAGTATTTTTCACATTTAAAGTTTCACCGATTTCTCTCCAAATATTTTGTTTCACCTGCAAACACTATTGAAGCGTTTATATCTTCGTATGCAGACGACACGCTGCTATTTTTAAAATATTTTTTTTAGATTTTACTGTATTATTTCGGTGAATACTACAGTAACATAGATACTCTGTGACGGCTGAACTGAAGAGTAATTGTGTGTTGTTGCAGGAACCTGCTGATACCAGAGGGGTTCCCCTCGGAGCGACCCTGGGCTCGTTTCTGTGTGAAGGTGTATCGCGCCGAAGGCCTTCCACGGAACAACTCCGGCATCATGGCCAACGTCACCAAGGCCTTCATAGGAGACAACACGGCCCTCGTAGACCCGTATGTGGTGGTCAGCTTCTTCGGACAAGTGGTGGGTTGAACTTCTACTTCCATGTTGAATCAGAAACCTCCAGGGAGGCTCAACAGAACCCCCCAGGTTCAGGAAAGGTTCATGCCGGATTCCTGCATTAATTTCAGAGTTATTGCCAGCCTCTAAATTTACCGTCTACATCAACAAACAAAACTTTCTGAGTATCTCCAAAATACTCTGTTGCCGCTCGTCCCCTGCGCTATCCACTTCAGCATCTATGTTCAGCTCCCTGAGCCACCAAAGTTCAAAGAAATCAAAAACTCAAAGGTAGTAATAGCCAGATTGTGACCTTAGCACCCCAAACTGCTTATTATTCTATTTTATTTCATTTTAAATTCTGTACTTTTCCCCTAATCCTACCCACAAACAAACAAACAAACAAACAAACGCTCAGGAATGAAAACACAACTTCCTTGGGGGAGATAACTTAAAAACACCAAGAAGTTTTGAAAATCAGGAAATAACAAGACACGAGAAAAAATATTTTTAAATTTACTCACATAAATATGATAATTTACTGAAAAATAAGTATCTAAGCTAAAGGTAAAAAAAAAAAAAGTTAAGAAAAGGCAATAATCCATGAATCCAGTCCATGAATCCATGAATCCAGTCCATGAATCCAAGAATCCATGATCCAGTCCATGAGTCACTGAATCCAGTCCATGAATCCATGAACCCAGTCCATGAAGGAGGTGGCCCAGTTTTGATTCACACTCAATCCAAAATCCAAATCGGCTAATCCAGATCAGAGATTAAAGTAAAAACCTGGGAAACAGGTGAGATGGAAAAAATGGAGTGAACTGATGAACACATGAGGAAGAAGAGGGAAAATAAGGCTTGAATGTGTGGAGAGACTGACAACAGTCGGGAACAGAAGGCAGGAGATATCGGTGTGTTTTCAGAGGGAGGAGAGGGTGAGGAGGCAGAGGTGAGGAGGAGGCAGAGGTGAGGAGGAGGCAGAGGTGAGGAGGAGGCAGAGGGGAGGAGGAGGCAGAGGGGAGGAGGAGGCAGAGGGGAGGAGGAGGCAGAGGGGAGGAGGAGGCAGAGGGGAGGAGGAGGCAGAGGTGAGGAGGAGGCAGAGGGGAGGAGGAGACACAGGTGAACCAATCAGACAGAGGAAGGAAAAGTTTCAGATAAGACAGGAAACCGTTCAGTGAACCCAAACGAAGCTTCTGTCACTGATGAGGTCACATGACCTCCACACATTCCTGTCGGATCACATTTAGGATTATGGGATGTTTAACGTGAGCCGTGAATAACGCTCTGATGATCATCATCTTGCCTTCTCCCTCAGGGTCGCACCTCCACCCAGAAGTCCACAGCAGACCCGGTGTGGAACGAGCAGATCGTTTTCACGGAGATGTTTCCTCCTCTCTGTCAGAGACTGAAGATCCAGGTCAGAACCTTATTCTGCATTTCTGCTCATTTTACCGCGGCCTGGTAAATGTAAGGGTCTCCGGCATCAGGATTCTGGCCTCTCTCTCCTCGCAGGTGTGGGATGATGGGAGCATGGGTGATGTCGCCATAGGAACCCATTACTTTGACCTGAGACAGATCTCTAATGAGCAGGACGGAGACCGAGGTGAGGACAATTCTCTTCGGACGACACCATCGCGGCCCGTATGATCGAGAATCGGGTCGATGCTGACATGTTCCCTCCATCAAACCCAAATATGTTCCGTATCCTAGAACCACCGCCTCCTCCTCAACGTCACATGACTTGACCAGGGAGGTGGATCTATTTAATATTTTCATGGGAATCTTTTTTGTGGGCGTCTAATAAATATCAAGATAAATAGATAAATAAATTGTCTTGTAAATTTACAAACAGCAGGAGATGATCCAAAACAGGGGTGGCAGGTGGGCCGGCAACTACCACCCCCTAGATCCGCCCCTGCTTCATTCAAACGCATTGGGCTGCCTCTTTCTGCGGCGCCGTGATCGTCTGATCCGACAGATGAGTCTTGATCATGAAAGACAAAAATAAGTTGAAGCCTGATCCAGACATCTTTTTCTCTTTCTCCAGGTTTTCTACCAACCTTCGGTCCTGCCTGGATCAACCTGTACGGCGCCGCCCGGAACTACTCCACAATAGGTGATGACGCGGTTCTGCTGAACGAGGGCATCGGAGACGGTGTGTCCTACAGGTCAATGCTAAAAGACGTCAATGACACAAATATGGCTCGATTATTAATCAACCGCCGGCTAACAAACCGTGGAACGTCCGATCCAGGGGTCGGGTCTACATGGAGCTGGCCGTGGAGATCCTCTCAGGAGGGACGGGGACCGAGTCCAATATCTTCAAAATAGTCAAACCGGTGAAGGACCCCAAAGCAGGAAAGGCTGGATCCAAGGATGGAAAGACTGCTGCAGGAGGAGGAGCTGCAGGAGGAGGTGCTGATGATGACAAAGGGAAAGCAGCGGCGCCAGAGGTCATGCCTGTGGAAGCTCCGCCCCCGGTAGGAAGATAGGCACCCAGTTTACACCAAAACACTTCATGGCTGGCCTCGGATGATGATGATGATGATGATGTTTGTTTGTTCCAGCTGAACCCAGAAAACAAGGAGAACTTCCTGCTGTTCGGGGCGCTGTTTGAAGCCACCATGATTGACAGGAAAATCGGAGACAAGCCCATCGTCTTTGAGTTCTCCGTCGGTGAGTCGCCTCATTCTCTTCTTTTCTCGCTGCTTCTCACGCGGATGTATTTTCATTTGGGAGGTTGTGTTTGCTGTTTATTGCATCATTTATGACACATCGGCCTCGTATTCATCACTGAAGCACAAATAAAAACACACCGCTCAGGGTTAACACATCAAATAATGTTTGTTTTTAATGTGTTTATTGTTAGAACAGATGATGAACATCTTTGAACTTCTTCTCTGCCTTCTGATTGGTCCTCAGGTAACCACGGTAACGTGTTGGAGCATTCCAGCAACCCCGCTCCGAGTCCAGCTTCGAGTCGGAGGAGAAGGGTGCTGGACATACCAGATTCTGCAAGCGATGCAGGTTCTGGCACCTCCACACTGATCTCCTCCATTACAGCCGGCCCTCTTTCGCCCCTCCTACCCCGAGAACCCCCAGAGCCCGGACCTCCAAGAGACGTGATCTCCAAGTCCACCACACCTCCGGAAAAACCGCATCTGGTTGAAGGAAACAGGTCGGGTCACGTTGTCTGGTTTTTGTTTTTTTTTCTCAGATAATCCATATTTGCATAGACCCGACCTCACCTGGACCCGCCTCAGTGGGCGGTTCCTGTGGAGGAAGGTAATCGCCGTAATGATCTCTCTAGCAAACAGTTGAACTGAGGGAGGATGTGGCCCACCTGTGAACCCTCCATCCCACCTCTCAGCGGTTCCACTGTCGGACCTTCACCGAGTGTTTCCTGCTTCCTGTGTTGGTTCAGGTTCTACATGCATTTACCGCTGGAGAAGAAGAAGCCGTGTGTTAATGTTCTGAACGAGTGGGAGAACAGAACCTACAGGATGTTCAACTCCAACATGCTGGAGAACATCGCTGTGCTGTTGGTACGTACAGGAAGTGAGGTCACAGATGATACTGATATAGTACCAGCCTCATATGTTAATATCCTGGTTTAGCCTGGTTCTGCTAATTGACCAATACACTGTAAAAAAACATTTTTTTAAAATACGTAACATTTACGGTAAAGTACCGAGTTTAACCGTAAAAAATAGGTTCACCACTGTTTACATTTTCATAGTTAATAACATAAAATGAATGTAAATTACAGCTTTTTTTTTAACTTAAACTGTAAAAGTTGTCAGTAGAGAATACTGTAAAGAGAAATCTGTCAAATGTCGAAAGTAGAAGACGGTAAATTAGATAAAAATAGAGTTATTTAGAATGAATGAAGAAATAATAAAAAACTTATTTCTTATTTCTGGTCAGAATATTTGGAAAAAACATATTTTTATTGTGGATAAAAATACAAACTGTTGTTAAGATTAAAGGAACAATGCCACAATGTCACAAGCAAGTCATAACTGTACTAATACTAATAATACTGTAATAATACTAATGATACTGTAATAATGCTAATAATACTGTAATAATACTGTAATATTACTAATAATACTGTAATAATACTGTACTAATACTGTAATGATACTAATAATACTGTAATAATACTAATAATACTGTAATAATACTGTAATAATACTTATAATACTGTAATAATACTTATAATACTGTAATAATACTAATAATACTGTAATAATACTTTAATAATACTAATAATACTGTAATAATACTAATAATACTGTAATAATACTGTAATAATACTTATAATACTGTAATAATACTTAATAATAATAACAACATAATACTTACTAAAAAAAACACGGTGTATATTTATGAAAAAATGTTGATTTCAAGGTAAAAAGTCTGAAACTAATGTCATTTAATGTTATTGTATGTATGTATGTTACATTACTTAGTTTTTAAGGTCATTTACTGTTAACGTCTTGGACATTTTCCGTTTCATCACCGTTTTTTTTACGGTAAGATTCGGGTAACCACAGCCGCCGCTCTTTTACCGCAAATCATACAGATTTATTTTTACAGTATATTTGTAACATTACCATCCAGCAGCGTCTAAATGCCAGGGATCCAGTGTGTATGTGGGTCTTCATTGGCGCTGACAGATTCTGGTTCATAAAAGAAGGTTCTCGTCTCTCAGGAGGAGGGTTTGGCCAAAGTGGACCAGCTGCACAAGAAGTTGGACCCAGAAGCGGAGCAGATGCTGAAGATGTTCCTCAAAGAATTCTGTATGGATGCCAGGTACTCAGAAAATCTAGTAGTCAATGAATGTAGGGAGAAAACCCGTCCCTCTGATCCGACCCTCCTCTCGGAGGGACCGGGGGGACATTGGACTCGTAGACTGCAGGGATCGTGGACCGACCTTCTAACTAGTGGACCAAAGTTCTACCTCCTGAGCCACTAGGCCCACAATGAGACTCAGGACGTAGACCATAAAGACTTAACCAGATAAAGACTCTAGGGGCGATTCTTGGATCGGACCGCTGCTGGAGGAGGCGGACTGGGAGGGGCCGCGACCCGATGATCATGACACCGGGTAAAGACTGAACACGATCACTGCAGCCATTAATGACTGAACCACCAGTTCCCTGTTCACCCGGTCACTAGGTGTCTGAAAGAACGTCAGAACATCCTGATGTTGTTCTTCAGTCTGATTAATGACCCAGCAGAATCATGACCCGTAAC